>VYZP01016275.1:6320-19105 GCA_013400635.1 Hypocryptadius cinnamomeus | reverse complement strand
GTCTTATCCTCTCTTCTAGCAATATTTTTTCTGGTATTCTTGCATTCTCTTGACTCTAATGCAAACAAATCTGAGGATCTGATGATCTGATTTCTGTTTTCCTCCAGATTTCTGTTACCTGCATCTTCTGTTATCTGCGTGTCATATAGTTTGCAAGCTCCCTTGTTCTGCTAGTGTCCAATCTCTTGACTTACTGTTATTCAGATTTTTATTTCTTCAGAACACTTCAGGAGATGCACTGGATTGGCTACACCAAAGCCTGCTATCAAGTGAGTAATTTTGATTAATTTATGGCCAAGCTGCATAAAGATATTGATGGAACTTTGCTAACAAAATCTGCTGCTTCACTAAGCATTTTTAAAACAGCCAGTCATCAAGTTAGCTGAGCATGCAAACACATTTATACTTTAAAATGTTTATCTAAAACGAAGTACATGCAAATACCTTTTATACTTACTTCGCAGTTGATCATGAAAAAAAGCTCCAAAGTAAAGTAAAATAGGTCAAAAAAGGCTACAACTGAAGAAAAAAAGACGGTATTTTGAGTAGAAAGCCTTTTCTCTGTTGACTGAATGCATATGTTTTAACTACAGCTGTAGCTAGCTCAGAAATGCATTTGCAAGTGTACAGCATACGGTATGTAGGGCTGATGATAGACAGATTAGCACACTGTCAAGATTGAAGATGAGAGATATTCTTTCCCAGAGTGACAGAAGAAGGATTAACATACAGAAGGAAGCTAATGTCTCCTAATGAGCATAAAAGATTTGCAAAAAACCCTTGAGCTGTGTGACTCATTGAAATATCAGTTTACTATCTAACGGGAAGAAAAAGAGAAAAGGAACTGAAAATGTTTTTGGTGTTTCATTTTCAAATCGAGAAAATAAATAGATTTATTTTAGAGAAAGGAAAAAGAATGTTCTGTTTCACGTGACCATTTTCTGTTTAGATTTGGTTTTATATTCCTTACAAAATGGAAAGATATCAGAAAAAAAAATGAGAACAGGAAAATGTAATTTAACCAAATTTTTAGCTCTTTCAATCTGGAGGTACAAAGGAGATGAAGAGCACAAAATCTCATGAAAGTTAAATTGAAAAAGATTTCTGTGATACTCAACAGATTTTTGTTAAGGTTTTTTATTTTATGGCAAATTAAGCTGAACCTTAAAATTTAGAGTGCTCAGAAGACAGAGAAAATACTCTGCAAAGCAAATTCTGTGTCAGTTCTTTTATCAAAACTTCATTGTGATCAATGGAAGGATAACTGAGAGTTTGAGAGGTTTTAGCTTGCAATCCTGATAGCAGCTGCATAGGAAATATAGTAAGAGACTACCTGAGGTGTATCAAAAGGTCTGATGGGGGATAGAAGATATTTTCTTATTATTATCTCTTGTTTTCTTTAACTGCCAATTGTGGAGTAAGAATATTCACATAGAATAAGGCCAGAGATATCTCTCTTTCACAACTAAATGAGATTAAAAATGCCTGCAATCAACACTTTCTTATAATATTTTGAATTTATAAAGATCATTCTGAAGTAAAAAATCACAAGAGTTTTAATTTTTACTTTCTAGGGGTATGTAATGTGTGAGACCACTTATCTTAAGCCAGTGTAATGCTATAGCAGCAGCTGCTGTCTAAGCTATCCGAGTATTAAAAAGAGAAGTCACTCCATTTGTGAAATTTGCTACTACATTTGCCCAGTCTTGTAAGGTCCAGCTTCTCACGGAATTGAGCTTCCTTTCTCCAAAGCTAGGCTGATTTTAGCTGAGTTTCTCCCCTGTCAACTGATTCTTTTGGTCATTTCAATGGGTGAAGAAAAGCCTAGCCAAAAATATTAAGAGAATACCTGGGTGAGAAAGCAACAGTCTGCTATCTATGCTTAGCACATGCTAGGGTGTCATGCCAATATGTATTTCAACAAGCAGCAACTATTCCTTACTAGGATATCATGAAAATGTGCAGAGTTCTGCAGCTACTTTGACTGTATTATATCACATACCTGTCCATCCCAGCTGCACATAATCTTGAAATGAAAAAGCTCCACAAGAAGTATTTGAGGTTGAACAATTTTTGTGCAAAATAGGCTGGAAGAGCATAAGCATGTTTTCATTGAGAGGGTGCTATTTAGATTGTATACTTTTCAGTGCAAAGGCAACTGTATTTTGCCTGCATGCTGCCATCTGCAACACCTCCATTTCAGATAGCCAATATCAGCAATTCACAGGTGTGCAAGTAAGCTGGCAAAATAAACTTCGATCATGGTAAAGTCCTAGTGCTATAGGAGTTTATGCTACATAGTGAAGATTTCATGGCAGAAACTTTCATTTTAACTGCTAATACCCATTTTGGCTTAAAAATTGTATTTTCTCTTCAGAAATTCTGTTTCATTGTACCAGTTTCCCCTTTCTTAGATACTATTCTCTATTACTTACTCTTGCTGGCACAAGATCCGATACATCGCTGAATCTTTCTATTCACTGCCCTCCTATTTGGTGCATCAGTCCATCCCTCTAAGTAACATATTCCAGCATGTAAAAGTATCCAGTTAAATCTCAAAACAAAGCTTAGGCAGCACAAACTGTGTGGAGAGCTTCCCTGTAGCCCTTTGGAATACCTGCCATATGTTGTCAGTTAAGAAGAAATTTCAGGCAGATATCTTCTTAATGCAGTTCCCTTTGTTCATAAGCTGAATAGATATTACATGAGACACTGGTTTGGTTTGGGTTTTTTTTCTGTTTAGTTACCATGTAAAGGGTGGTTCCAGTAATTAGGAAAGATGGAACAATGGAATGTGTGCAAAAAGTAGGGAATGATGTCATTGTAGGTTCCCAGTTGTCATCATTAAATATAGCAGGCTCTGCCCCTCATCAGAATATGTATCCCAGAAAAAAACATGAAGATATAAAGGCTGCTGATTTGGAAACAGGGGCAATGTAAATCTAGTTTGAAAAGCTGTTCTTTGTATAGAAGCATTACCAAAGAAGCATTTCTCTGTTATGAAATGGAAGATTTCAACATTTTGTAACATTTAATAAGTTCTTCACAAGTTCTTCTTAAAATGACCATGAAAGACATCTCTCTGTACATATAAATTTTTTTTTTTTATTAAACGTGAGAAAAGCAATAAAATCCCTTTCTTTTCCCAGGAGTAATAAAGAAGCATTGTTTGCGAAAAATATTTACCTTTTCTACCAAGAATATGTGCTTACTTATGCATCTAATCAACTAGATAATGGAACTAATTTTCTGATAACCAGCCATGAAATTCTGATAAACTTAAATAATTAACTAAAGAAAATACATAAGATGTCTTTGATTTCACTGTTACAACTTAGATATTTTCTGATTTGGGGAAGAATCTAGTTTCCAGATTCAGATGGCTCCATGATGTTCTCCAGTAAAAGAAACAACCATTTTCTCATGTAGAATGAGGAACATATTGCAGAGAGTTGGAGGCAAAGAAATGTCCCAGTTTTTACTTATTATCTAGCCCTTCACCCCATGAAGTGCAACTTACTGTTATTTCAGCCTTCTGTTTAATTATCCTTGCTGTAGCTCATGAAACAAGGAGGAGTAACAATGTCACTGAGGTCAGATATTTTGGTTATTACTTGCAAACTGTGTCACATTAAGTGGACAGAATATTGGAAAAAATTGAAGATAATAATGCAAGTCTATTTAAATTTGACGCAGGGGAGACATATCCAGTACAAAAATAATTTTGCATTTCTTATTGAACATAAAAGGAAAATATTAACAGCTGAAATTGGGTTATCCCTGAACTTTTTTCCCCCTACAGAAAGGTTACTCTATTTTCATTATTTTCTGTGTAATTTGTTTAAACTGTGTATTTGTCAGCATTCTGCGTTCAATCAGTTGGTCTTTTCTGTGTGGTTTCCTTTAATGAAATTACATATTTATTTAACGAAAATGATCCTACTTGAAAATGGCTTATTTAATTTGATGGTTTAGTTTCGAGTTCAGATTTTTTTCAGATTTTTTAATATTTTTTTTTATTCTCACTTGGTTTATATCTTTGATAGATTGTAATAGATTGTTGTGAAACATGTATTTTTGATGAACTTTTCTTAACTGAAACAAACTTTTTGTTGTTATTCTACTTCACTTTTGTATGTCATGTGAGTTTTTCACTGTCATTGATATTGGAAATAAGAAAAAAATGGATGTTCCATATTGTATATACTGTTTTTTGAATTTGGATTTCTCATATCAATAATTATTGAATATGTATTTAATTTAGTGCATTACATAGTCTTGAACTCAGAACTGGAATCTATTCCAAGATGTTTCTAGGAGGTGACTGGCTTAGAATCAATTTCTGTATTTCCAGTGAGCTAAAACCTCAAAACTATTGTCTTCAGTTATTGATCATGTGCACAGGGGAGCAGAGCAGAATACTTTCAATTTTCCCACTCAGATGAGTAGTGCACATCAGCATTTCAGAGAACTATTCCAGGAAGTGTTTCTGGATACAGGCCAATATAATTTACATGTAATTAAAATCAACAAGGTGATGTCAGAGTACATGTCCTTTAGAAGATTTAGGCATCACATGCCTAGCAATTAGGGTGTTTACCCAAATGGGAGAAAATTTCACTAAAGATGTTTCTTTCCTCTGCAAATATGAGTCACAAATGTACAGCATATTTGTCGTGGCTTTTTGTGAAATTAAGTTTTCTTCCTTACTACTTGTTCCAATCTCACAGCTGGCCCTAACAGAACTGAGTCCTGGAGCATTAAAGATAGAGCTGGAAATCCAGCACTGCAGTTTCCTCACCCTCATAGACGTGGCTGAGTCTAGCAATATATGTAAATAGCTTTCCATATGTAGAGCCATATGTAAACTTCTCTACAGTCAAGGATAATAAAAACATTGGGGAGTGGGGAACCTTTAAAATTACTAAAGTATTCAATTTGTAGGTATGCAGAAAGTACATACATTTTTAAACATAACTTGATTTTTTATTGATGTCACTCTGTGCAACATTCAGAGAAACCTGAAGTAGAATTAAATCTAAAATAAAGAATTTATTTTATTTCAGTCAAAATGATAGCTGTGTAACCAAGCTACACATTTTAGTTGGTTGTTTTTGTGAATTATGAAATATTCATCACTTCTTCAAAGGTTGTACATGGCTTAGAAAATATTATTAAATAAATTATACATCCTATTCCTAACTGCATATTTGATACCTCTTTACCATCTGCATTTCCGCCTAGCATTGTCATTATTATTGTTCACTTAGTTTTAGCTGAGACTGCATGATTTTCTGCTGTAGAGGTGATAGTAAGAATTTTATAACCATTTGCTTTTATACCAATGTAAGTCATTGCTGCATACAAATCATGCTTCTGTTTTCTATTCCTTGTGTCACTTCTTAAAACACTGGCAAAAGGAAAGAAAATAAAATTGTTTGCAGAAAATACAATATTTCACAAATTAAAAAGAAAAATGAGACATTAATTTCTATTAATAAATAATGGGGGGAAATTAAAAACAAAAACAAAAAAATCCCCCTAAACAATTGTATTTGGTTTGTATGGCCAGGTTTTGTTAGTGGGGGGGATACAGGGGTGGCTTCCGTGAGAAACTGCCAGAAGATTCCACCATGTCCAGCAAAGCCAATGCCAGCTGGCTCCAGAACAGACCCACTGCTGGCCAAGGCTGAGCCCATCAGAGATGGTAGTAACCTCTGTGATAACATATTCAAGAAGAAGGAAAAAAATAATACATTACTGTGCAGTTGTAATCGCAGACAGAGAAGAGGGGGGTGAGAATATGGGAGGAACAGCCCTGCACACACCCAGGTCACTGCAGAAGGAGGGGAGGAGGTGCTCCAGATGCCAGAGCTGAGATTCCCCTGCAGCCTGTGGTGCAGACCATGGTGGAGCAGCTGTGCCCCTGCAGAACACGGAGGTCCATAGGGATGCAGAGATCCACCTGCAGTCCATGGAGGAGACCCACACTGGAGCAGATGGATGCCTGAGAGGAGGCTGTGACCCTGTGGGAGGCCTGTGCTGGACTGGGCTTCTGGAAGGAGCTTGCAGATCCATGGAGAGAGGAGCCCACACTGGAATAGATTTCCTGGTATGACTTGTGACCCCATGGGGGGACCCACTGGAGCAGGCTGTGCCCAAAGGATCCCGTGGAAGAGTGACCCACCCTGCAGCAATTTGTGGAGAACTATAGCCCATGGGATCAACTCACTCTGCAATTCATGAAGAACTACTTCTGGTGGAAAGGACCCCACTCTGGAGCAGGGGAAGGACTCCTCTCCTTGAGCAGTGTCAGGAACAATGTTTGATGCGTTGACCATAACCCCCATTCTCTATCTCACTGTGCCACTGGTGGGAGTAGGTAGAGCTGGGAAGGAGGGAGGGGTGGGGGGAAGGTGTTTTTAAGGGCTTATTTTACTTCTCATTATTCTGCTCTGTTTTTGTTAGCAATAAATTCAATTAATATTCCCAACTATTAGCAAACTCTTTGCAGTAAATTGATACTGGGTGGTTTTTTGGTTTTTGTTTTTGTTTTGGTTTGGTTTTTTTCATCATTCTATGCATCTGTTCTCTTTGGAATTAATTGTATGAGGAATCAGGAGTATCAGTGTAGAGGTTTGCCCATAATTCAGTTATGATATATTAGCTGTTCATGATATTAGTCTGGGTTATATCACTAGTATATAATTAGTATATTAGTATATAAGTCTAATATAGTATTAGTATATAAGTCTGCACATTAAAATATATTATGAAATATCAAACAAAAACATTCAACCTTTTTTTTAATCCGCAATTTATAGATTTGATTTTTTTTGTTTTGTTTTCTTGCAATGATTTAGACATAAGCATTATTATTTTAGTTCTTGTCAGGTAGTTTAGGACACAAAATGTAGCACAGCAAATCTAGAACCTCAGTTTCTTGCAGTCCAGAGGAGTGAATAATATGAAGAAAAGGAAGAATTTAAAGAATAATCTTTATTTCATAGATTTAGTGCTCAGAAATTTTGAAAGTCAGGTCTCTTCAGCAACCAAGACCCACTACAGTGGAGTTCTGAAAGTGTGTGAGTACTTGATGCTTAGCATATAAAAGAAACAGGCAATATGCTAGTGAAGTTACCAATATAGTTACATAAAAAAATACTTAAAATACAGAGAAGAAATTCTAGAACAGATTTAAAGATTATGTGTACAAACTGGCAGCTCATGGGAGAGGCCAGTCATGCTCAGAGGCAAACCAAGATCTGGAGGATAACCATGGCCAAGAGAGATGGTCCTTCTGTGAGCAGACAAAGGTAAAGAAAAAAGCTTGCTCAAAAGAAAAAAAAAATTGAATATATCATTATGGGACAGTGTAGGAAAAGGAAAAAAATCTTGAAACAACCATCAACCAAGTGTCCAGGAAAAAATGAGCACCTTCCACATTGTTAGTGACCCACTGATAGAGTCATGGATAGTCTTGCAAATTTGGTGTTGCAAAAATAAACCAAAGTTTTGTCCTCTAAATCTAATATCTGTTTTAGCTGATGTGGCTGTCTCAGAGGTAAACCTTTATTTTTTTCTCTGGAGTAATATAGAGAAACATTCTATTTAGTTCCAAATTTCAGTTAAATCTGAAAAATCATACTATTGTCTGAGAATGAAGTAGAAGTATAAAATCCTGGAGAACGTGCTAGTGAAGGAAATGGGAAAAATTAATGCCTGTCTTTTAATGTTCTTTTCTTTTGACTTAATTTATTTCACTTTATGAAATGATATTTTTAGCTGCAGATTAATTTCATTTGCAGACATATTTAATAGGTAACTGAGTACCAAAATTAATTTCAATTTTAACACTGACTTGAAATTCAGTTCTTTTATTTCTGATGTGTGAGTATGAGTTGAAAAGTGCTGGATAACAGAGGACATTTAATTTTCCTACAAAATATGAATCCTTCGATACTGAGCACTTCAAACTTCAGGATCTGGAAGGCATCCCAAATTACCTGAATGGTACATTTCAGGTTTTTTATTGTAGCAAGGCGGAAGAAGAGACAGCAGAGTAGTGGAAAAAAAGATGAAAGCGTCTCATGGAAATTGCTAAGGATTGTGCTAAACCCTGGCTTGAAGCCAGATCACTGACCAAGAAAAGAAACAAACCACAAAAAGGACAGAGTCCATCCTTAAACCATTCTGACATTATAAGAAAAAAATGTAATTTAGATATAAAATAAAATACCGTAATACAAATTCCTTGACCAGAATTCCGTACAGGGAGTTTTGTGCTATGGAACAACAGCTCCTTTATTCAAATCACATCCCCTGGGATCTGTGGCACCTTCTAACCCATATTTATGCCGGCAGATGTGCTGCTTTGAAGTAGTAGATACTGGCAGTGGTCATCTCCCCTCCATCCTGCTGCATTCCTGCACTCTATTTGGGTGTTTTTCTGTGGAAGCACAAAGCTCCAACCACACGTCTAATCACACTGTCACTTTTGGATAGCTGAATTCTGCTCTCTGCATTGTGCTCTTCAAGACACAGGTTCTCTTTTGTTGGACACTGTTCTCTGCTTGTCCCATTCAGCTGTCTCCCAGATACCCCTGGAAATGTTCTGGGAATCTGATGAACTGCAATTTCCTGGGTGCTGTCTTATGAGGGAGGGAAGGATGTTCACCCAGGAGATTGAAGATGAATCAGATTGAAATAGACCATGTCTCTAATGTCTCTAGCAACACAACTCCTCCTTTCTGCTGCACCTCAACAAGAGGGACCAACTCCCAAAACACTCTGAAAGACCAGCTGTAGGTTTAACTCTTGCCTATAGCACTGTGCAACCTACGTGCTTGACCATGCCATCTTGGAGAGGGAGCTTGATCCCTGAGCATGTCTCTGGCTCATGGAAATATTAAATGAGCCATCAACTCTTGTAAATTACCACATTTATTCTGTGAAGTCACCTTTTACACATATTATAGACCTAGCATCTGACAAAAACAATGTAATTGGTTTATCTGTCTCCCCCCAACATTTCAGTGATCCTAACTCACCACTGCAGACTTTACAGAAGCCTTCTTCACTAATTGCAGGCAGAAAATACGGTGGAAAGAGTGAGCTACTGGTGTTGTCTGCGCCTCTTGCAGCAGAGAGAAGTTGCTTACGCCTAACCCAGCTACGGGTTTCAGTTCAAAAACCCTACTTGATGTTTCAGAAGAAAGCTAAGAAACTAGCAATCATACATTTTTTTGTCATCTGTTCAGGTGAAAGATGACAAAACATTAACATTACAAAGGAAGCCAAAATTTCACGTGTAAGAGAAAAATTTATCTGTCTAGGTGTGAATTAAAGTGGGGAGGAAAAAAAAAAAAATCAAAAAAACTCCTCCCTTCTTGACAATATTATAGAAGAAAAGTCTTCCAAAGCATAGGATTACATTGTCCATGAGTTATCAATAATGTCTGCCTTGGATCCTTAGTAAAGATCTTTATGCTGAGTTTCGATGAAGGATGTTATTTATTCTTTCCTCTGCTCCCCGTCTTTGAATCTCTTTCTCTCTGTGAATGGACTGTGAGTACATTATTCACTGATGGGACCTGTGAAAAGAAATTCTATTATGAAATTTAAATCAATTACCTCTATCTATATAAGCCTTTCTGCTAATGTCAGAGAGTCATCTTCTCTCAATTCAATCACAGCTCTCATAGAAGGGAGGTGAGAGAACATTTACAAACATTCACAAAAGAATGTTTGTAAATTCATCTCTATTGTGAAATTCATGCAAACCACTCAGTGGCTGAACTGGTCATCGAATTTCCTTTAAGTTCTTTGTCTGGACTTCTTTCCCCACAGTGCTGACATCCATATTCTCCTTAGAGTTTGTTAGACATTGTGAAATTATTCAGTTATTATTCATATTGTGAAATTATTCATATTGTGAAATTATTCAGTTCCATTCCAGACTGACTTCACTGAAGATATAAGCAGAACATTCACAGACGTGTGACATTAAATCAGGACTACTGTTACAGGAGTGCAGAGAACATCATCACACCATAACTCTTTAATAAGACACGAATGTATTTTGAAGTTTTTCAGATAAATGTTGCAATTTTGTTGCCATTTAACATTGGAAGAATCAATGAAAAGATGCCTACTAGAAGCTTGAAATCTTGCTGGAACCATTTCCTCCATTTCACTGATGAACAAAAAGCAACTGAACAAACAAGCAAAAAAGACGGTAGAGCTGACTAGACCGGATTACTGACTGCTGAGAGTGGAGATTCACCTTCAGTAATTCCCAATCTCATCAACATCTTTCAACTTACCTCAGCAGAAGTTGAATGAGTTTGTGCATGTATTATAGGATTCTTGTGTATAGCCATGTTGTCATAGCTATTAGAATGGGCTGCATCCCATAATTTCAGATTTCTGAGGAAAATAGCTTTGAGAAAAGGTGTTGACTAAGACCAAAAATCCTTGGTTTGTCCCTCTTTCCGTGTGTCGGGAAAAAATATGGCTTCTGCATGAAAAAAAGTTTATGATAAGATATAAGCACTCTGACACTTTCTGATTTTCCCCTCTGTCCCCTAGACAGACGCACACACAGAGACACACAGACTTCCTCTGCACAACCCCTGGCTGCTCCAAATTCTTACACTGAGTGGTTTCACTGTTCATGGCTTGTGCCTGCTTCATGCACACAGGTTGTAAAGCTAATAGAAGTGCCTTCAGCATTCTTTGTTTCTTAGCAGGACTTTTTTTGAGAAGCAATATGTGTGGCAGTAACTGAAGAGGGGCGTTGTCTTTTCTTTTTTCCACTTTTAAATCTATATTAAGCTGATATTGGAGTGAATGTGGTTTATCTCTTTATCGTACATAATTTGTGAGGAAGATGGCCTCAGCAAGTTTTGAAAGCATTTCTTTTTTTTTTTTTAGTTCTCTTTCAATTTATTTGCACTTTTGTTTCCTCTTTTTCTATTTTCTTCTGCCCTTCTCATAATTTTCTTTTTAATTATTTCTAAAATGTCATGAGTTGCCGTCTAAAATTAATTGGTCTCCCACTGTTTCCCTGCTTTCCTGTTCTACATTTACAAGATTCATATTTCCACTTTCTCCCTTTGTTTTGTCCTGTGGAACAAATAGCTTATTTGTTATGGCACTTTTTCTTCTTTTTCTTCAAGGCTTGGGGAACTTTGGCTAAATTTGTGTTATGATACTGTAGAGCTCTGTTGGCTCGATGTGTGTTATGACTTTCTGAAGGGCAGTGCACACTGCATGTGCCTCCCGTTGTTGCTTACAAAGCAAAACAGCAGTACTAAGAGATTGGATTTTACAAGACAAAAGAAAACATGTTTGATAGAATTCAGGAGCCAGATTTTTTTTTCCCTGAAAGTTTCAGCATCATTATGGGTTCACTTTAAATTAAATACACATAATAATCTATGAAGACTCCTTCTGAAAATTTGTTTCTGAATATGCAGGGGCTGAATTCTTCCTAAAACTCTGTCCATTAACACCACAAATGAAGTTTCATTTTCTCCTCTACACTTCCTTCAAAGTCCATACATCTGCAAGTCTTTAGGAAGTAATGTATTTGCACTAAGCAGTGTGGTTGTAAAAGCAAGCCACACATTAAACAATTCATTAACAAAAAAAAAAAAATAGTGCAACAGTCGTCAGGGGACTGTCTTTAGAGATGTAATATAGAAAGCCAGAAAGGTGATGTTCAAAGAGTAGAACTGTAAAATATTCCACCAGTTCATTTTTATTTTTCTTTAAAACTGCTATAATGCTACTTTTATACACACTTATTTCCTGAGTTTATATCTGTATTTGTGGCACTTATTTTTGAAATTCTTGTATAGATGGTTCCAGGTGTACCTGAGAAATCTAAAACTACAGAGAATTTACTTTTCTATTACAGCGAAGTATATCATGTCTGAGCTTTTACAAAATCTCTGCACATATGAGGATTGAACATTTGCTGGCTTGGATTATGTTGAGAAATTGCAAGGCCGTACAGAGAATTTGTTACGTCTCAGTTCAGCTGTGCCCATTTCAAAACAGTAAGTGGACACACCACTCTCCTGTTGAGGTAGCCATCACTGCTAGCAGGTTACAAAGAGCCCCTTATCTGCTGCTGAGGGTGGGTATGGAATGTCCTATGGCTGCAGCATCCCACGGTGGCTTGTGCATGGGAGGCACGGTGTGCACATCCTGCAGTGCAGCATGTGCCAGTCAACACCTCCTGGCTTCATACATCCACAGTCAGCTCCAAATGGATTTATCTGTAATGCTTGGTCTGCTGTGAATGCATGTACACTGCTTAGTAATTTGCATATAAACAGAACATCAGCTTTCTGTAGAAATTGGACTGACCCTATTACTGCTACATGAAGCGCATTTACCTAAACATTGTTTCTTGATATTTTGTAAAGTGTAAAATATAACCATAATTACTAATCACAAAATCTAATTTTCTGCTTGAATTAAGCTACTGCACAACAGTTTGGGGTTTTTTTAATTCACAAGACAGTAATTTATTATTTGGAAAATTAACATAGCACATATTTTCCAACATTATTTTGCAGCAAAAACATAATTTAAAATTATTTATTGTTCTGCACAAAGAAAATTTCAGGATGGATTTTCACGTTACTGCTGTTGCCTTTCCTGAATGGCCTGATACATGTTCAGGTGAGGTCACATTTTTGGAGGAATCTTCTTTGAAGATCTCTATCTAATAAACCAATACAGCGCTCTTAGCCTCCAAACTGCAAATCTTT
>VYZP01016273.1:0-48893 GCA_013400635.1 Hypocryptadius cinnamomeus | reverse complement strand
TTTTTTTTTTTTTTTTTTCTTTTTTTTTTTTTTAGAAATACAGACTTAGAGTGCTTTTCCCTGTCAGGTCTCACACATTGGTAACACAATCCTGTGCTTATAAACTGCCACCAAGACACTCCTAACACAAAGCCTGGTGAGTTGGCTCCCATTGCTCCCCAAAAAATGGATATGCAGAACATTTCCTATAAAACCTGAAACCACACCCGTTTTGTCTGGGAAAAAGGACACAAAAGAACAGCAAAAAGGAGGGATGCAGAGGGCTGAGCTGTCTGAGATTCCTGCAGCAAACACTGTGGAGAGCCACTCATAAATGTCAGGGATGATTTTCCAGACCAGTTCTTCACATGGTGTTGGGAAAGAATGGATTTATGCCAGTAGGCACCAGATGCAGTTTTGGGGCCCAGGGTACAGAGTGGGAAGTCTCTAAAGCTAGAAGAGAAAAATAAAAATCCCTGCCCTTTGTAAATAGCCGGGATGGGCTGCAGTGACAAATGAACAAGGCTGCCATACACTCCATTCTAAAGTGGGGAATAATGGAAATTATTAATTATTCACTTTATTTACTAATAATGATACAAAATGTATTAAGGGCAAGGGGGCAAAGCAATTTAACAGATGATTCAGGAGGAAGATACATCTCAGGCTGAGACTTTGCAGCATAACTTCAACAAAAGATCATTTCTGAGCATGAATACTCTTCCTTAGAGGCCTCCCTTAGGCTTCATTTCCAGCCCTGGGCATGGAGCTGTCGATGAATTAATTGGGGATGGTTGCAATCTCTGGGCCAGAGAAGCTCAGCACTGGGATGGCAAGGCACTGTTGAAGAAGGACTGGAAGTGTTTCAGCAGAACTGTCTGGAAAAGAAAATACACAGCACCTGTGCATTTTAAACTCAGGCTGTTTGCTCCTACATTTTCACTGCCCAAAAATCCTGGCCTATTTTACCCTGGTGAGTAGCAGATCTGGCATGGGCGTCACACACAAAAAATGCAAACACAAATGCAAACCACAGTGTCAATCTGAAATTGCCATGCTAGGCCAAGCTTATTTTATTACATACATTCTGCAATCTAAGGACTAATATGTTCATAATGTAAACATTAAGCATACAGAGTTAAAATTCAAGGCCACAATAGTTTTTTTTGGATTGTCCCTTTTTTTTTTGTTTGTTTGTTTTTTGTGTGTGTGTGTCTTTGGTTGGCCGAGATCAACTCGTAGTGTATAAATGCATAAGTTATATAATAATTATATAAAAAGGAAAAAAAAATAACATTGAACTTGTATACTTCATTCTGACAAACGCACAGCGTTCGCGACTCGGTAAGAAAAACTGGCGCCCGCCTAACAAAAATACTCAGGTGATTTCTGATTCTGGCAGTCAGGGGTTGTCTCTTGCTCTAACCAATAGAAAACAAACTCCCTTAGTAATGATGAGGTTCTGACTGGTAACTTTTAAATATCAGACACAATTCCAGTTTTGCTTTTGGTTTTTTTTCCTTAAAAAAAAAAAAAAAAAAAGAGATGCATATTCTGATTTCTTGCTCCTTCTGCTTTTTCCCTTTTCCCACTTTTTATTACTACTAAATCAAGTCTGTTCCTCCTGAAATACTGGGAATGGTATAATACTGAGCAATATGTTTCACAAGTCCAAACAAGTGTTTCTTCATAGTCCCAACGCTACAAAGTTTTCAGTCCTTTCAGTCTCTACTGCTCAAGAAGTTTCTTTCCTCCCGTTCCCACCACCGTCATCCTCCTCTTTATCCTTCCTGCTTCCTCTGTCAGGTGCAGGCCTCTGATCTACAATCATACACTTGCCCTCCAGCACATTCTCATTTCCCACGTTTGGCTCAGGGTTCCTGTAAAACTGTCAAGGAATCTGAAAGTTTGGGTTGTCTTCACAGTTTGAGTAGCTGACTCGCTCTGATGAATGGATCTCGTTTGACTTTAACTACAACACTGCTGTTCAATTCCAAATCAGCTTCCACACCAACCAGTCTCTTCTGCTGATATGTTTATATTTTTTAAATACAGATAAGACTTTTTTTTCCTTTTTTTTTTCCCTTTTCCCTCTCTTTTGTAATGATCCATATACTGTATGTTAGGCCACTATAGACTTATCCTTATATTGCTGTAGTATAGTCCCAGTTTTGCACTAGCATGATATCAAACTTTACACACAAGCTTATCAACTTTTTAAGACCACCAGCTTCCGTAGGTTTTCCTTATCATTTCATGCTTCTACCTACAATAGTCTATTGTTGTTTGGTCCACAGAGTCGATGCCCATATACATTACATTTTAGTATCTTAATACTTCTTGGATATTTCCTTTAAATCCCTACTACAAAAAGTCTTTTTGACATCTATTTTTAATGTGGTTTTGGGTTTTTTTTTCCCAGCCAAACCTTCACTTGTCTCTTTAGGCACTTTTAATTCGAGTACTCCAACAGAGTCCATTGCGACTCCTCAGGGACCGAATCCCAGTGAGAAGCGCCTTTGCTTCGCCTGGTGTTTATTCTCCCCACCCCACTTAGTAGTAGGTGCCAAGATGAGAAGGCATATGAGCAGCTGGCAGCCTGGTGTTGGGGTAGATCCCTCCAGTCGGCGAATTCCAGTACGGATTGGGGGCGGCAAAAAAGCTGGAGGATGTCACAGGCAAGGCAGGGGGGTGGGGAGCCACAAAGTTCATCTTCTGCGGGTGCGCGTGGTACGAGCTCATGTAGGGCAGGTCCGACGGGTATTTGTACATGGACGACTCCGGGGGGTGAGGCTGCAGGGCCTGGGCGATGCCGTGGAAGTCGAATTTGTAGGCGTAGCGCTTGCCGTGCACCTTGGTCATGATGTTCTTGTCGTAGTAGTAGCGCAGGGCGCGGCTGAGCTTGTCGTAGTTCATGTTGGGCTTGCTCTTCCGCTCACCCCAGCGCCGCGCCACCTCGTCGGGGTCCGTCATCTTGAACTCGCCGTTGGTGCCCTCCCAGGTGATGCAGTTGGAGTTGGAGCTGTCCGACAGCAGCTCCAGCAGGAACTGCCACAGCTGGATCTGCCCGCTGCCTGCGGGGAGGAACAGAGCGGGAATGTCAGGGCTGGCATTAATAATGTCAAGGCATCAATTCTGCAGGCTCTCCCCGAGGACCCCATTAGGAAATGTTGTGATGTTGGCTCCTAATTCTTTCTATTAGCCAGTCCCCCTCCTCCCAGGACTGTCTCACAAAACCCTGAAGAGCGGGGATAATTGTAATGTGTCGTGTTTTCCCTCATGTGAGTGGCAGAATGCCATTCCATGGAGATTTAATTGTTACCTAATGTCATTCAGCGCAGACAATTGATGGGGAAATAATACAGCGCTCATTTAGGAAACTAATCTCTAAAGTTCAGCACAAACAGCTTTCAGTTGCGTAACACTCGGCTTGTTCTCACAGCATTATGTTGCAACTAAATGTTCCCTGCTATGGAATGAGCCCACACAAAATGGAGAAGTTTAGAGCAAGCTGGGCCCGTGCCAAACCATATCATCCCTTTGCAGCATTTGGGGAAATGCACAACGGAAACTTATTAGCTTGCTGTTACACTGCACACAACCAGAGGGCAAAACAACTGCAAGAACAGTGAAAAGGTCCATAAAATACATCCTTGTCATCATTCTGCTTCAAATGAGTTAAAATGATTATTTTACGTTAAGACATAAGATGTTGCTGTTGTATTTTTCTCACTCTCTGCCAATTCCACCGCAAAAAGAAAACAGTCTGCTGTGAACTTTGCAAAAGTGAGGTAGGGCAACAAAAATTGTCCATGTTAGACAAGTGAAAGTAGATTTCAAAGGGCCTTGCCACTGACAGTCATGTTAGAAGCTTAGCATTTCTTAACAAAGCAACACTGAAATGATGCAAAATGCAGCTGAAGCAGCTTGCGATGCAATCTGTTTCACAAGCACGGTGTCAGCAGAATTTGCCAACCAGCCTGGATGTGCTAACTCTGAACTACGTCTCTGACCAGGAATAAGTTGGGTTTCTTTCTTTTTTCTTATCCAAACCAGCTATGTGGGTATAATAAACAAGCTTTTCTTTAGAAAGCTTATAGTAGCAATTACAATATTGAGCTGGAACAGCATCTGAAACCCATTAGCAGTTTATACTTCAGTGCAATTGAAACCCATATTCATTTAAGTTGTATTTATCCAAACTTGCCTTAATGAATTTCTTCTGTTCCATTAACATGCATTAAATAAACAAACAAACAAAAGAATCCATGGTATGAGCAAGGCATGCAAGTTTTAAAACACGAAACATAACAAGAGGATTAGGCTTTGAAAATCAATAAACAGTTCAGCACTGGACAAAACACAAATTTTTGAATAAGCAATCCAACATATGTTCTAACATAAACACTTGCCTTCCAAATGTAATATATAGTCCTATGAAAATAAATGGTTGCTGTCAATTTCCTTTTAATGAGAGAGTAATTCCACCAATTTATAAACACACAAAACATGTTAAAGCACAGGAATGATGGCGTGGAGGAATTCCATACCCAAATGTTAAAAAAGCATCCCAATCCAGACCGTGTTAATGTCATTCACAGTAATGAAATCAACCAAATGGACACTTGATAAAATTTGGCAAGCCATGATTTATGACCAAATTAAAGGGATGTAGGCCCCACTTCCAGTCAAGACCAGTGCTACCTGGAAACCGCCACCACCTCAGGCCATTTGGAAAATCCTATTCTTAACACTTACTTAATTACTTTCCTCTGCCACACAAAACTGTTTAGAGAGTCAGCTAATCTAGAACCGTGCTCGATGTCACTTGGGAGAAAGCAAAAGGAAACTGATCAGCATTTTGGCAATTTCAGGCCTTGAAAAGCCGTGAGATTGTTGTAAAAAGAACCATTGTCACTGGGGGCTGAGGAGATCTGTGTGGAACAAGGAATGTTGTGCTCTGGAACTGTCCAGGCAAGGCACACAAGTGGAACACACAGTGTCAGTCCATAGTGGTGGGCTGTGCTGTTGATCACGGTGCTGTACAGCTACAGCGTGTCCTGCAGGCTTGGAGCAGTGAAATCTGCACAATTCCCAAGCAGAGCTACTAAATCACCCAGAAGATCCCTTGTCTTTAGCAAAAGCATGCTGGTCCAAGGCTGCACTCGATGATCCTTGAGGTGTTTTCCAACCTGAGTGATTCTGTGAGTCTGTGATTGTGTTCTAAGCTACCCATCCCTATCCACAATGCACCCCATTGCCTTCTTGAGGTGGGAGAACATTTTTGAAGTGTTTAACCCAGTTATTATTTCCAAATAGATTGCACTTTCCTGTTTTTTGTTTTCTTTTTCCTATATATTTCATACCAAAATTCTGTATTCATCAAGGCCAGTATGATATTGTGTTGTGGATTAACAGAATCTGGGACACAGCTGATGAAGAGTGGTTAAGAGATTTGTACCCTTCTGGAGGGGGCAACTGGAGACCAGATGGGGTCTCTTACACCCCTTAACCAAATCCTGATGTTCAGGAAACTCTACCTTCAAAGGCTGGACTCTTTGGAGGTCCTTTCCAACCTTAATGATTCTAAATTCCTCAGTCCCACCTTTGTGTAATTGAGAAATTCTGCAACACACTGGGTATCATCAGCTTCCCCTGAGGAGTGGGAAAATCAGGGACATCCCCTTCCAGGTCTGGTCTTACAGCTGAAGTGGGGACACTCAGCAGTGAAAGAAAGAAAGAAAAGCCTCCTAAGTCAGCAAAATCCCTTCTCACCTGGATTTGCAAGACGGCTGCTGGTCGGTCCAAGAATCTGATAAGGATCTACAGAATTATGAAAGAAAGATTGAAAATCATGCAACAGCATTGTCAAATATTTTAGGTACCACTTCTGAACCTTGCAAGGGGCAGTGTGCACTGCCTGATGGGACAGCAGGTCCAACACCTGAGCAATTTTCTCCCTCTGCATGGCAATATTTGCATGTTTTCCTTTCAAACACGGTGTGCAAGGACATACCTTTGCGTTTTGTACTGTATTAATATGCAGATGCATATATTCAGAATGTAAACTTTGTTATGAAGCATTCTGGTGGTGGACTCCCCATCCCTGGAGGTGCCCAAGGAAGGCCTGGAGGTGGCACTCAGTGCTCTGGGCTGGGGACAAGGTAAGGATGGGTCACAGGTTGGACTCAATGACCTCGGAGATCTTTTCCAACCTCAGTGATTCTGTGATTCTCTTTTGTCACTGGACTCCAGTGAGGGATCCCATGGATTAACCCTGCAACTGGTGTTTTCAGAAGAGCCTCTGTCAGCCTTACAATGCCTATAGCATCTCAGTATTTCTCTCTGGAAATGAAAACTTACTTTGGCCTGAAGTCCAACAGGGGAAAAAGGAGGGTTGTGACAGCAGGACCGAAGCCAAAGTGAGGGGCTGCAAGCACTGAGTGACCCTGTGGCTTTTAGAGCCAAGAAGACAATCAGGTTACGTTCCTTACACATTTAAATAATCTGTGCAGCTCACACACAGCCATTAAAAGGTCCTCAGGACTTACATAAATCATTGGTATATTTCTAGGAAGATTCTCATGGTGGGAAGGCCAGATTAGATAAAACACTGTTTGGGCAAAACTCAGTGTAATACTTCCCAGGCAGTCTGTGCATGAGTTAATGAGACCTAGTCATGCACAGTCTTCTTTAGCTCTAACAAAAACCAGAATAATGATTTAAAATCCATGTGATAAAAACTGGCTCAGAGTCTTCTGAGCTAAGAATATCCTCTAAATCTCTTTTATTTCCTCCTTCTAACCTTTTGCTGTTAACAAAAGCCATGACTGACTCAGGACCTTTGGAGTGCTCTCCAGCTACCTGTCCAAAATACAGCTGAATTTGCAATAAGGGATTAGGTCCCACCCCAAGGATTTGGAGCTCTGAAAACACAAAAGGCACCCATTTTACTAAATCACTACTCTACAAACTCATAAACTTCTGCTTTCTCCTCAGTTTTCCAACAGACTGAGAATCCCTCTAATATTCCTGTTGTGTTTCAGGACCCAAATTCAGATGGGTTTCTGTAGGCTGTAATCCATTCTCCTTTTTTTTTTTTTTTTTTTGGCTCATGCACATTTTCCAGCTGCTGGCATCTCAACTACCTGGGGTCTTTTGACATCTCTACCTTCCACCTTTGTACCCAAATTGTAGATTATTTTTTTAAGAGCATTTTTATTCTGGAAGGTTGTCACTGCCTTTAAACATTACACTCATCCCAAATCCAGCTGCAGAGCAAGCCCCATTCACATCTGGGGTTTTGGTGGTCTCCAGCTGCAGTGGTCAGAACCAGATTGTGCAGTTTGGGTGCCCTTCTCACCATATTCAACAAACCCAGGCAGAATTCAAACCAAGTGACACCCACCTAACTGAGGACGCTGGTCTTCTGTTTTGGGAACTGTTGAGGATGATGGCTGAGTAGCTGAAAATGGAAAAAAAATTACCATATAGTTATTTTTCCAGTTAGAAAGTTGCTCACCAAACCTATGAGAGGTCCCCAGGCCTGGAGCTCCTGCTGCCCTCTGCTCCAGGATGGACACAACAGGATTGAAAGCTCATAAAAAGCTTTTTAAGGCTCTGTGGTGATGGATTTGATGAAGTTTGAGTTTAAGGAAGGATGTGGCTGCTCAGTGACACCTCCCAGCATTGCCTTATAGAATTGGCTTTCCAAAAACACACAGATAAAACCCCTCCAGAGCTCCTGTAATTCCCTTTGGAGTCCAATCCATGTTTCCCCAGCTGTGCAGATGCTTTTACCTTTTGACTGAGGGCTGGGGTGGCTGTGACTCGTCCATGCTGATCTCCTGGCTTGCTCATAAGGCAAATCTGTGAAAGAAAATGACATTTATTCATGCAGATATGGCCTAAAGTGGTTATATCCAAAAAGAGCACATTTGAGGGGGATTCAGGATTGGGAAAATTACTGAAACAGGCAGTGAATTCTTTGTTAAAACCTTTATCATCTTCACTGTCTCTAAAAACAACAGTAAAAACAACAGTTGTGCTCTGCACTGCTCTGCAGAGGTGCCTGCTGCTGACAGAAGTCTGAGCTGCACTGAAATAGGTGGTGCAAAGAATCTTTAGAGACAATACAGAGTTCATCACTTCCGAAGGTTCAGGGTACCCCCTTCAATCCCCTTCCTCAGCCCAGCACACCAAGGAATGGCACACACTGACATCATGAATAATCTGTGCTAGAATCTTGCAGGAGAAGTCCCCCAAGAGCTCATTTTATGCATAAACCCTCCAAAATTCAGCATCTAACAGTGTTTCTTTTGAGAAGACAGGCTTTGGTTGATTTATTCCTTTCTGCTTCTTGGGACAAGCTCCTTAAATTTACACATCTAAATTTTAATTTCCCTTTCTTTCATTTACTCTTAGTAATTACTCCTAGAGTTAATACTATTTTATTTCAGTGCTTTAGCATATTAAAAAAAATGAAAACAACTAAACCATAAAAGCTTTCTTCATAAAGCAAATGTAGTAAATGCAAATGTTTGGTTTACCCTTAGAAATCTTTGGCAGTTTCCTGTGCTTTTCCACAGCTGACTTTAACACATTAGCTAAAATTACTGCCAAAATCAGAGACTTCTGTAACTTCCATGGCCTCAGGAAGGTAGCAGTGCCCACCTGGTGGAACTAAGTTGGTGCAGATGTCTTGACTCTCAACACTACTTGTGCTTTATTTCAGAACTCATGTTTGGAAATGAAACCAGAAAGCAAAGAAACAGCCCCAGCTCTGTGCAAGGCAGATGTATCTGCCCACTTCCAAGCATTGCATGGAAATAAAGTGTAGTGTAAAATGCACAACCAAATTGCCTTTAATTTATTTAGTCTGTTAGCTCTGCCACCTCCCAGAATCCCACACTTCAAAACCTTTGCTTTTGCTGAGATTTGCAATTGGTTTTCGTACTGCATTTTCATAATGAATAAGCTCATATCCCTGATTTCTTGAGGACTATTCCACAGCCTCAGAGAAAATAATGTGAATTTTACAGGTGCTCATGTCTGAGCAGAATATGGATCAGTGTGACCTGCAGATGTCCTGCCCAGGCTGAGACCAACATTGCTGTTTATTACAGACTTCACCATCTGGCAAAAAAAATCCAGAATTACTCTGGTTGCAATTCCAGTGGGTTCTGAGTTCTGTCTGTACAGAGGGGGCTCAGCTGTGGGGGGCTTGCAGGTACCTTGTGCCTTGCCTGGCCAGCTCCCTGCTCCATGGCAGGTTCTCTACCTCCTCTCTAGATTCCCTTGCCAGATTCTGGTGACATAATGAACCTATTTTTTCCCTCCAGTTTTTCTATTCCCTGCCCAGGAAGACATTGCCCCAACCACAATTCCATTTGCAATCTCTTCTGCTTTCTCCTTTCTTTCTCCTTCCTTCTCCTTTCNCTCCTCTCCATTTTTGGATCTCCAAACCATCAGACACCTGTGCCCTGAGAGCACTGGCAGATGCTGTGTGTGCTTGTACTTGGTGGCACTTGAAACCTACTTGGTACAAATTCAGTACTGGGAGAAAAATGTCTTGCCTTTGAACTCATCACATCACAAGATGATCTTTTGACTACGCCCTCTCCATGAAAAGAAAAATCACATTATCAGCTTTTCTTGAAATAGAGCAAAGCTCCAGCTTCATGCTTGGATCAGCACCGTGCCTTGATAAACACGGTTGTTGTTGCAGATAAGCTGTTCTTGTCCATGAGACATCAGCACAACATGTCCTTATCTGGGACAGATCCCTGATGGGAACGCTCCTGCTTGGTGAGACAAACCCCAGCCAGGTGTCCCAGAGCTCCTGAGAGCCTCATTGCCACTGAAACCTCATGTTCTGTTGTAAAGGTGACTGCAGAAATCCTCCCTTGCACTGCAAGCCCTGCTCATTTCCCATTTTCTATTGTAGTGCCTTAACAATGGCAGTGCTTAATTCCAGAACTGCACCCCAGGATTTGGCTGATTCCCACTGGAAGTTATTTATTCCCCCCACTCCTCATTTCTGACCTTTTTCGTGTCATCAAGTGGCTGTCCCCAGGGTCTGCTTTCGCTCTCACATGAACAGTGCTTTGTTATGGGAAAGCTTCTTTGCAGTCTGGTTGAAATGTGACATTTAACTCAAAGGAAAACCACAGAATAAGCCAACAAAACAGTTTCCTGAAAGAAAACTGAATTTCTGCAAAAAACCCCTTTTTCTCTGAATAAAAATTCTGACTTTGAAGACATCCGTCAACTTTTAATTGTAAAAGATAAATTAAAACAATACTTCCAAAATCACTACAGTTCTTTGTAGAAAATGTTTAGTTCTGCACAGAAGAACCCTAAAACTAAACTGCAATTCCATGAGTAATTGTGTGAATGCAGATAGATGCTGACACAAAGCATTTTGTTAAGTGTCATTTTAAATGTGAGTTAGATAAAAATGCTGAAATGAAGGAGCTCACCATGTCTGATAGATGGTTTAGAACCTTTTCCTCTAGAGAAAATTAGCATTTTATTTTTCCATCACATGTAGGATGAAACAAATATGGAAATCATAGACCTTGTCAGGGAACAAAAAAATCACAATTTTTATTCAAGTCCAGTGGAAAACAGACTCATTCCAGCCTTTGCCTGAAATCCTCTCCATTGGAACAGCTTTTCCTGCAGGACACCAGGTCCCTCTGGTTCTATGTTACATGTTCATTTCTGCTGGGAATTACTGAAAGTTTGGGGCCTCTGGATTTATGTTTGGTGATTGTTTCCATAGTTCTGCTTTGTTTTCTCATCCCTATTTGTGCTGACATTCCCCAGTGTCCCTGAGAGCTCCTGGGTGCCCCAGTCTGCTTCAATGCTCCATGAATCTGTTTAATTTATTTGGAGTATCACTTCTTCTTATACTGACACTAAGCAGGTGCTCTGTCACTCTCTTTATTTTGATAATTATATCAAGTTGCCTCAACCCCAGACTGCGATTTGAACAATTTCAAACCTCTCTATCTCTCAACATGCTCCAAAGATTTTTCCATACTCCCATGGCTTTCCCAGGCATTTCTAAGCACCTCCAAACTCTGCAAAGAGCCTTTTTGATAAGGGATGATTGACACAGCTTGCCATGCAAGGCCACACTGCTGGGGTGTTTAGTGGCACAGCCCCATTTCCCATGGGATTCTCCACCATGGTTCTTCATTTGTTCACATCTTTCACTTTGGCTGTCACTGTGCCATAAATAAAGATGACTCTGTTAAGTTGCTCCTCCATGAGTGAAGGGGGCTAATTTGGAATCAGTAAGATATGCAAATAACTTGTGCCTTGTGCTGCATTTATCAACTGGTGTTCTCAGTTGTTAATTGATTGCCAAGTTGTTTCTCCCTAATGAACTTCCTGGGTACCTGGACAGGAATCCTGTATAGGAATCTCTGGGTTTAAGTAACAACAAAATCATGGAATCATGGAATGGGTTGGGCTGGAAGGGACATTAAAGATTATCTTGTTCCACCCCTGCCATGGCAGGGACACCTTCCACTGTGCCAGGCTGCTCCAAGCCCCAGTGTCCAACCTGGCCTTGGGCACTGCCAGGGATCCAGGGGCAGCCACAGCTGCTCTGGGCACCCTGTGCCAGGGCCTGCCCACCCTGCCAGGGAACAATTTCTTCCTAGTATCTGATCTAAACCTGTAATTTTTCAGTTTGAAGCCATTCCCTGTCCCTGCATCCCCTGGAAACTGTCTCTCTCCATGTTTCCTGGGGCTCCTTCAGGCCACAATTCCATCACCCCAAAGCTGCTCTTCCCCATGCTGAACAATCCCAAAATAACTTAAGATGTCCATTCCTGATGACAGGATAATTAGCCAGTTCTTAATTTGTTTCTTATGATACACTGATTTAATTTCTGTTGTAAATAGTTGTGGGGTGTTTTGGTGAATGCCTTATGAAAGCCAAATGTATGAACTGGATCAGCAGTTCCCTTTTTAGCCATTAATATAAACAAACAAATCTAGCAGAGTTTGATTTCCAAGGATCCAAACAAGTTGAATTTGTTGATGTAATGGCCTGGTAGTTGTTTCCTTCTCTCTCTTTTCAAATTATCAATTACCAAATCTACAGACATGCATATATACATGTATACAAGGCTATATAAAATAATATCTGTATGTACCCTCCTGCACTCTACCCTAGAGCACAAATAAAATAATTCCTGTTCAAACTCCCTTTTTTAATGTGCCAATATCTCTTTTCTCTAGAGCTCAGCCAATTCCAGTGCATGTCCCTTCTGAGCACTTGGATTTTTGCCTCTGGCTCAGTAATGCATTTCCTTTAAATTCAGTATTTGCTGCAACTCCTCTTGATGTCCCTTAGTACTCTGCACTCATTATTGGAAAAGCAAATGTCCAGATTAGGCATTTTTCCAGCATTTTTTGTGGTGAAGGGTGATAAAAAGAAAATCTTTGGCTTCATAGCCATGTCCTCACCTTCTTTAATTATCCCCATCAGCCTTTCACAAATCAGCACATCCACAAAACTTTCACAGGTTTCAAAATTTTGAGCCTTAAGAACTTCCTTATGTTTTGATTTTACTCAAGACTCTTAAACTCATAATCAGATTGTTGTGGGTTCTGCTTGCCTCAAACATAAATAAAATGCAGACAGCAGGAGAAGCATATATCCTGCATTTTTAGAGTATTTTTCCACAACAGACTTCAAATAAAAGGGAATTTTAGCCCCATGTTACAAACAGAGAGCTGAAGGGCATTGCATTGACAGGTGACTGTGCTGGGACAGTGCAACAGAACCAGTGAACAGAGCTCAGGTTTCTGATCCCCTGGTGCTTTAAAAAGTTGATACA
Source organism: Hypocryptadius cinnamomeus (assembly GCA_013400635.1). Lineage (NCBI taxonomy): Eukaryota > Metazoa > Chordata > Aves > Passeriformes > Zosteropidae > Hypocryptadius > Hypocryptadius cinnamomeus. The sequence continues at coordinate 36,054 of VYZP01016273.1, read as the reverse complement.
ATTGCTCCAAAGACAGAGATTTGTGGAAGAAATGGACTTATTAAACTGCTCTATTTAATTATTTCACTCTACACAATTATATACACACATATATATGTGATATAAGTACATAATATGTGTGTTCAAAACAGAGCCTCATATTTATGAAAAGGGAAGAAGAAAGAGGTATCTCAAGAGATGAAATAAATAAGATCACAGCACACAAAAAGTGGTCATTGTTCATACCTGGCCTGGTTGCAATTCTTTGTGTTGCTTCTGGATAAACTGATGTGTTTGGGAAAATAAAAGTGGCACCTCCTGAAGAGAAAGAAGAGGACATGACACCTGAAGATTCATTTCCACAGTCCCTAAATCCACCAATATTTTCCCCTCCTGTAGAGTGAATGAGTGAGGAATCTGAATAACTAATTTCTGCCTTTGGACCGTTAGATATGAAAGTTCATTCCAATAATCTTTACATCTATGTAAATTCATTCAAATTACTGGATAAAAGTCTGTGCAAAATGTGTTTTAAGAAGGAGACAGTCAAGCTCAGGAAATTCCTTCTACCACAGCCACTTCCACCTGGGAGGGTGGCTTTGCACCCCCTGAAATAAAACCTCTTTGCCTTCATTAATGCCTTCCCAGAAAAGTCCATATTTTCAACAGAGACTTTTGGGTCAGACCCTCAGATGTCTCATTAATCTCCCCCAGAGTGAAAAAAATGAGAAATATTGAGCTTGATGTAGGAAATGGAATCTCCCTTTTCTCAGGCATTGAAATTGCTCTGACTACACCAATGGACTTCTCATGACCCTCTCCAGGAACATCAAAAAAGTCAATTACTGCTGATTTCAAGAACTTTTTTCCTAACTCTTTTGTGGCCCACTGAAGATTGAACAACTGATTTCCCATATGCTGATGATCAGCACAACATTATTCACACTCCCCAATGACAAATAATCTCATTTTGATGAAATTAATTTCAGAATATCATTGTCAGTGCACACATAGAGAAAAAGATAACACACAGAACTGCTGAACAACACTTGGATATCCACAAGTGGAAGCTGCTTGGCAAATGAGAATCTCTAAAGCCAGAGATGGAAAAGACCATCAAGTCCATCTATTTTTAAAAAGGACTTAAATCTTACCCAAACCACATCAAAGTAAATGGAAATTTTTTTTGTTGCCTTTGGTGGGGTTTGCAGCAGGCCTAGAGCCCACAGCACGACTTTGCCACTATGACCAGTGGCAAACCTCTAATGTCAGTGAGAGATCTAATCCACTGAATTTTGCTATGAAACTCAGAGTAAAAAATGAAATAAAATATGAAAGAAACATTGCTATCCAAGTTTTGTTTTCTTTTTCTTTTGCATTATCCTTTGTATTATCTTTTTCCTTTCTCATAGAGAATTGTTATTTCTGGTCACTGTAGGTAACTAACACCCTCAGGCATGATCATGCAATATTCCAAACATCTTTTGTAGGGATATAAACCACATTATTTGTACAATTCCATGCCATCCTCTGCCGCACAACTGTTACAGCAAGTTAAAAAAGATTCTGAATTATTTTCATAAATGCTTTAAGTTGCATCCTGAAAGACAGATGAGGCATGTGTCATTCTCCTCCCTACACTCAACACTCTTCTGGGCCAAATTAACAGAAGGGTGAATATCTACAAAAATGATTTTAAATTCAGATCAAACTTAGTGGAATTCCCAGCTCAAGTCCCACAGCAGCTAGAAAACAAGATGAGCTAACTGCCTAAAGAGCAATTTTATTGATTCCCACAACATTTAGCTCATGGGAGGGGAGGCATCCCCATTCCCCAGAGCCCAAAGCACTTCAGAGCTTCAAGAAGCTTCTAGGGATCCATGGGGTAGATCTGACAGTAGAATGGACAGAAGGACCATAAAAATCCTCAGATAAAAGTCCCCAAACCTGCAGTTTTATGCTGTGTCAGGGACTCCATCCTCTTGCAGGACACCAGAAATTTTTGCACCATTTTTGCACCACCTGGCCCTGCGTGATCTCACCTTTTCTCTGTGTGTCTGTGCAGAAAACACACAGCAGGGAGGGGATTATCTTGCCTCCCTCCTGATTTACCACTTCCATTTTTTTAGCAAGCAGCCCATGGAAAGGAATCCTGTGCTTTTAGAAGATGACCTACAGCAGTGGGAGCAGTGCCAGCATTACCTGTGTTTCTAGCATGCATTAACCGTGGAGAGTTTTGTAAGGCCTTATCAACATCATCTGAAGTCAAATGTGGAAGAGGAGCTACAAAACAAAACAAAAAGCAACACCAAAATGTAAAAAAAAATCGTGAATTATCTTTTTAAACCATATTTTCCCCTGACAGGATTGCCTGAATGTGGATCTATTAACAGCCTGCAGTTTGGAGGGAGGTGTGTGGGCTACAGGGTAAATTAGGGCATTCATTTATCCAATATCATAATTTGTTGTTATGAATGCACAAAATTTCTGGCTGGTTATTGACAGTGTGCGTGTGGAGGAGACTGCACCGCACTGGTGTTGCAATGCTTAGTGGTTTTTTCTCTAAAAACATGTTCATTTTAACTTCTTTAAACTGAAGCAAACTTTCCTCAAGCTTAGGTGAAAGCTCTCAATCCAAGTAATCCCTAGTCCCTTTTTTCCCATTGAAATTCTAGCCATGCACTACAGTTAATTTGCATTAGGACTTCAGGGACTGTTCCTTTTTTTCCAAGAATTTACAGAATTTTTTTAATTCAATTCAGTTGAATCTTCCCGATCCTACTCAGAGTACAGCAAACTCCTGCCATTCCTTAGAATCATGCCTGGAATTCACTTTATGAATCAATGTTTGCACTCTTGTTTAGTTAAAATGGAAAGAAATGAGTATGTGACCAGAAAAAACATCAGCACTGAACCCCATGTGATTTTTCTTCCTGCTCAATATGCTTCAACTCAATTTTTCTCTGAGATGGATACCTAGAAAGAGTCCCTAATTCTTCTCTTTGATAAACATGAGAAAACGCAATTAATGACAATCTTTCATGATGAAATGAAAAAATATTTCATAAGGAAATTAATGGGAATCTTTCCACCAAACTCAACAGGACTTGGGGCAAAAGACATTTGGAAAACCCGATTATCCACAGCGATAAATCTAGGACTGACTGCAGGCACCACGGAGGGCTGGCTTACTCTCTCTGAGGTAGTGTAGGTGTGACAGGAGGATGTCTGCATTGTAGCTGGGGGTGAGCCTCTGGAAGTCATCCTTGGTCATTTTGCAGAGCTCCTTGCCGTCGATGTTCTGGAAGAGCAGGATGTCCACGTCCGGCAGCCCGTACTCCTTCACCGCCCACTCCAGCCACTGGCGCACGTGGTCAGTGCTCCACAGCGTGGGGTCTGCAGGGCCACACAGAGGAAAATCAGGCAGGAAAGGGGAATTCTGAGGCACTAGACCCATGTAAAATAATCCCTCCTTCACTGACTGCTGGAGGAGTTCACTTGGTGTGCTGAGTGCAAGGGAGAACAGCTGTGGAGAGCTGAGAGCTCTGAGTGCTAGCAACAAAGCCTGTGCTGTGTCAAGGGAAATACAGGTTGGATATTAGGAAAAAAAATTTCCAGAAAGGGTGATAAAGTTCTGGAATAGCTGCCAGGGAAGGTGGTGGAGTTACGATCCCTGGGTGTGTTTAACAAAGCCTGGATGTGGCACTGGGTGCCAGGGTTTAGTTGAGGTGTTGGGGTTGGGCTGGACTCGATGGTCTTGAAGGTCTCTTCCAACCCAGGGATTCTGTGAATTCTGTGAGTGAGCTCCTTCTCCCACTCAGCTCTTCTGCCTCATTGTTTTTAGGCCTTTTTAGCCATTGTTTTCAGCTCTTTTTAACAGAGCTTCTGGCCCACTGACAGCACTGCAAGCTGGAGATGAACAAGTTTCAAAACTCTCTGTTCAATTCTTATCTCTGTTCAAGTGAAATCTCCACTCATGTCTAGAAGAATCTTTCTTGGGTACAGGCTAAATAAGCACTCACAGATTCGGGCAGTTATTTCACAGACTAGAGTGGGTCTCTAGTTAATAATATTAGAATATTAAAATATTCTACTTTTTTTTTCCTGGACTGCTGTGTTGTACATTGCTACACCTGCATGGTTTTGTATTCAATACCTGAAGTACTGGCAAAACCATCTGGGGAAAAAGAGCCCCAAACAATTGAGATTTCTAGCAAAATGTTTTTTAATGAATCCTTAATTTTATCTTAAGCTTTTTTTTTATTTTTCCCTCTAAACACCTCATTTTCTATTTCTCTCCCATTCCATTTTTCCTTGTTCTTGAGTAAGGAACCAACAAGACAAAGGTCCCTCAGTTCATACCACAAAGAATTTATAATTTTTGCAGAGCAAAGATCAAAACCAAGGGGAAAAAGTTCTTCAAGACTTTATTCCTTATCATCATAATGACTCTGTGTTTTTGTGATATCCTCAAGGCTGAGAATGGAGCATGTGGAGGTCAACTGGCTGTTGTTCATCCCATGAAAATCTGGGACATGAATGGCAGCCTAAATAATTTTTCTATGGCTTAACTTCAGTGCCATTCCCTTTATTTTCACTGCTGTTCAGGCTGGTTTGAAAGAGGTGGGGACCTCCTGAATTCCACCAAAAACCACTTAAAATAATGCCTCCATCTGGTATGAAATAAGCAGGAATCTAGAGAGATGCAAGCCTGGTGGTAAATCTTAGGTCTGGATGAGATTGTCCACAACTACAGCAGAGAACTCTGAAAACTTCAGTTTTCTCTGAAGCAAACAACCAAACACCAAGAAATTTACCAAAATATTTTCATTATGTCTGTAATTTTTAACCACCCCTTAATTATGATAAATAGAAAGTTACCACAGCTGGAAATGTGAATTTTACTTCTAACTTTACCACATGACCTGCACACTGCCTATGTAATAATCAAAAACAACTGATTTTTGCCCATTAATTTCTTCAAGTGAAATTAATGTGTGACCATCTTGCTCCTAGATAGTCATTCAAACCCACCTCAAACACACCTCCAGGAATACACTAAATAAAAAAATCCCTTGCTGAGCTAACCATGCTAAGAATTACTAAAGGTCTTTTTAAAAAAAGTGCCAAACACCAGGGAGAGAAATGTTTTGGAACATTCAAAAGCTCTGTATCTCAGTGTTGGCAGGACATTTATTATTCAGAGCATCACTCTCCTGTCTCCAGAACAGAACTGACAATACCATTGCAGAGGACACTGCAACAGATTTGTCCACACCTTTCTTGACAAATAACTGAAATAATCACAGCTTGCAAAATTGGCCACAGTCAGTACTCTTGCATGTCTAAGCAACTGAAAAACTGTAATAATATTAAGCAACATGGCAGAGGCAGAAATATTTCACACAAGCACCTCTCTGCTGGAGAGGAACCAGCAGCAAAACATTCCCTCCTGGCTGCAGGTGTTGAGTTTACCCTGTGCACATCCTGTGGTTTAGGAGCACCCAGAGATGCCATGATGCTGTGACTTGGAAACAGGCATGCTAATTATTCTGCAGAATATTCCAGGTTTGTTTGGAGGAAAAGGCAACAAGAACAAGGCAGCAGCCTTCTTGTCCCATCAACTGTTGAACCCCACAGCCAAGCCTGCTAAGGCTGACCAAGAATTTCTCAATTGTGCTCTTGCATTGCAGTGGAGTTGTCAGTTCGCTTATTAAAATGTTTTATGCTGCCCAGACTCAGGGGACAACCCACATAAATGCTCTTCATGCCCTGTTTGATCCCACAGAAGCTACTTTTTGTTATTTTCAAAGATAACCCGTGCTACAGTGATCCTTTCCCTCTCTCTCACACACACCCTGCACCCAGCTGGTCCAAGGGATAAGAAATGGAGGTGCTTCTTCCTTTTGCTCACTTTAGGGTAAAATCCTCCAAGAAGGAGCTACAGGAGTCAGATAAGATCTGAGTGCCTCTTATCAGCCCATTCTGCTGCTGAAATGGGAAGAACAGATTGAGAAGGTGTCCCCATTGATCCTCCTCAGCTCACCCTCTCAATAACCCCTACAAATTACTGCTCTATTCCTCCTGATTGCTACTTTTCTCCAAACCCTCTCAAACAATCTTAGTGGGCTTGAGGGAAATGCAGTTTTTTTTAGCTTGCAGTTTTGGTGTAGAGGGTCTAACCTGCTGGCACAATGACTCTTCGTTCGTTGGTTGTCATGTTTGGGGGTGGAACGTGCTTCTCCTCCATGTAGTTTCCATAGCTCATCCCAACACTGTCTGAGCTGCTGACCATCTTCCCTCCTTTTGCCACGCTGCAGTCATCTGGAGAATTCCTAGGCAGACAAGAAATGTGTGCTTCCATTATTATTCCAATAATATGATTATTATTAATATCACCAGAAGAGAACCTGGAATGAAATGGAAAACTGGGAGTGGAGCACCTGGAAAACCCAGTACCCCCCACCCAGTGACTCTGCAGATTCCTTTAGTTGTCTAAAAACACCAACCAGGTTCAATGGACCATAGATTTATTTCTGTTACCAATGGATCAGGCTCTCATATCTCTCCGGAAATTATAAATTCTAAAAATTTAATTCCAGACATGGAATGGAGGCTTGGTCATGAGCTTGTTCAGCCTGGTGGCTGCAAGGAGCTGCATTTCCCTCTCCAAACATCTCACAGACAACTGAGAAACACAAAAATGCACTTATTGAATATTTTCTGGGGGGAAAACTATTCTTAGTTGCCGTTGTCCAAGCAGTCCAAGGCTTGGAGAGCTGCCCACCTCCACTGCCATCGTTGTTCCACACTCAGTTGCACTTCATGTCATGCAATGTATTCACATTTCTACGTCAGGCTCACAAAAAGAGGGAACGTTTGCCAAAGCCATGATTCAAAATACCACACGCATGACTGGAAAAACCTTTCAGCTCCTGACTAGCTCAGTCTCCATGGTACTGTAGTCAAGACAGGGAAATCTGCAGAGGATCTGCAACCAGACACCTCTTTAATTTTGGCTTTGCTTTCTGAATAGAGTCTTTAGGTTTAACATCCCACAGGGGGTTCCCTAATGGCATTTTAATTGCATCACAGTTTTCTTTCTGGCAGACACAGACATATTTGTCCCTTAATTTAATGTCTACAACGTGTTTCATCAGAGGGAGAAAAATTGTTACAAAAATCAAAATAAAGAACTCAGCCACAGGGAATACCTTTAAATGTAAAGAGTTTGCTTGGCAAGGGAAGAAGGGTGTTAGCTGGGGTTTGGTTTCTTTAGCAATACCTCATTACTAACAAGCTTCCTTTAGTCCTGCCATTTAACTCCTGAATTGTGCTGTGGTCTCACTAAACAAGAGGCAAGTCATAGATTCATGGATCATGGAATTTCAGAATGGGTTGTGTGGGAAGGGAATTTAAAGATCACTCAGCTCCACCCCTGCCATGGCAGGGACACCTTCCACTGTGCCAGGCTGCTCCCAGCCCCAGTGTCCAACCTGGCCTTGGGCACTGCCAGGGATCCAGGGGCAGCCCCAGCTGCTCTGGGAATTCCATCCCAGCCCCTGCCCACCCTGCCAGGGAACAATTCCTCATTCCCAAGATCCCATCCAGCCCTGCCCTCTGGCAGTTTAAGGCCTTTCCCCCTTGTCTTGTCACTCCAGGCCCTTTCCAAAGTCCCTCTCTATCCCCTTCAAAGCCCTGGACTCAGTTGTGTTGACTGCTCAGCACTGTCATGGTTCAGGAACTAATCCAGTTATAATTCTCACATGAGTGTTTTAAAAAGAGAACCAGCACTTGGAAAGCTGAAAAATTAGTGCACATCTTAAATACTAAAAGAAAATATAAAGTATAGCATTATTTTTTCAACACAATGTTTCTACTAATTTTACCCTTCTGGGTTAAGGTAGATATAAGGAAAAAAATCAACTGCTGCTGACTTTCAGTTAAAAAATAAAATATATCACAGATATCATTCAATGGTTGGCAACATCACCTTTAGGAGAAGGAAGAGGGCCTTCAATGTTGCCTGGAAAATGTTGGCTCTACACACTTTTTCCAGGATACCTCTAAAGACACCCCCTATGAAATCTGCCCTGTGTAAAAGCCCTGCAACTGCTCTGTCAGCCCCAGGACTGAAAAACAACCACGAGGGAAAACACAGTCAGCACCTGCCACGGCGTGGTGGTGAATTCAGCCCTTCCTCTCACAACCAGAGCACTTGGGAAATATTTTCTCAGGTTTAGCTCTGCTCTCCTACCACACACCACTAAATATAACCCTGGGATGCAGCCCATTTCTGTCCAAACAGCACAAAACAAAGCTGCTTTTTGTTTCAGGCATAAAATCTGAAGGAGAGCTTTTGTGATGATTCCTTGTGAGTGAAATGTTGCCTTTTTCTGCTTCCCTTCCACAAATACAAATGGCATAAATGCATGAGTGAGCCTGCACTTTAAATTATGGACATTTGGAACATCCTCCACCACCTGCCCTCATACCTGTGCAGATGTGGACCCTGACTCCCAAAAGCAATTCTGTTACAAAGAACTGCTTGGCCCATTCACTGAATTTTTTGGAAACTGAGAGTTAGCAACATCCTTTAGTTTAACTGGCACAGTTATTTAATTTTGTTGGGGTTTTTTTGTTTTTGTTTTTTTTTCTGGGGGAAGAAACATGGGCTAAAGGGACTCCAAAGTGAAATATCCCATCAGTAGCAGCCTACAGCACTTCTACAAGCAATGGTGCATTAAAAACACTCTTGTAAACACTGAGCAGTAAATGATGTGGAAGATCCAGTAGCACAGAGCTTTTGGCAATCTGACAGGGCTTCTGAGATGGTTTTCTGATCTGAATATAAACACACAGGGGTGGGGAAGATGATCATAAATAAGTCATAACTTTTCATTAAAATCCAGAAGCAGATGGTCAAGAGTTTTGTCCCTTTAGCTCACTGGGTGGACAAGCAAATCCCCCATCCATCAAATCTCCTAAGGCCACGCTTAATTTCAGGCATGGAATCAACTCCAAGGGATTTAACAGGACTACTCTGGTACTTCAAATTGAGTGTGTGCCCTAAACCACTGAGCCAGGGCTTAACTCAACTGCCTGGAACAAACTTCTACAGCACAGAAAGCAAAACTGAAAATGCAAGCAGACACTAGAAAATGGTGTTTCTAGTGCCCAGAACAACAAGAGAGTGACTGTCTACAAAGGGGTTTTTTTAGGACTTTCTGTGAGTCTGCTTTATTTCTGTACCACCAGGGGAGCAGGGTGGAAAAGCAGCTTTTGGAAAGTGTGCCCAGAATGAAGGGTGCAGCTCTGCAGTGATTCATCCTCAGCTCCAGGTCTGAAATGAAACCAGAGATGTTTTTCTTCACGGCTGCCTGTTATTTTTGCCCTTTGTAAATATACTGTGTTACACCTGGAATTTACAAAAAAAGAAAAAAAATTAAAAATTAAAAAGAGGTAAGACTACACACAGTCATGGTACCCAAGAACACTTTGTCCAGTCTTGAGATGATAAATGTCTGCTGAGAAAGTATTTTCTCCTTAGACCTGAAAGCCTCACCTTAAAGCAGGGTTGCTTAAAATCAAGCTGATTTGATAGTTAAATTTATCACTCATTCCTACTGAAGCTGACTGGAGTTTTGCCAGTCATTGACTCTGATGAAAGCAGATGTAAATTCATAAATAAGTGTATGAAGCACATTTTTTCCTTTTCACTATGCTACTATTTTCCCCAGGTGACATAAAACACCTGTGTTGTGCTGAAATGCAAGGTGTCAGAGAAATTCAGATTAGGAATCAGCAAAACCCTACATGTGTCATTCCCTTAATATAAATGCTTCTGTTCAATATTTCTGAGTTTCAGAGGGAAATAAATGAGAAAAAATGTATTCTCCAAATATCTACATGTCTTCACAAGTTTATTTAATAAGCCCAGCTTGGATTACAGAGGCTGCTACCAGGTCAGCTCATACTGAGGGCATTGCAAAGCTTGCTCAGCCTTATCTTCATTCACTGCAGCCACTCAGGTTGTGGTAAATTTGGTCAGTGCTTCCTCCCCAAGGAGTTTGCCACTGAAAAAGTGAGCCATGAAGAAAAAACCTGAAACTTTCCCAAAATTTATTAGTTTGAAGGACAATGGGGACAGCCAGATGCTCCCACGTGAGAAGGAGCCTGTGCTGAGGCTCTGAAAAGCACTTCCAGGGTGGTTTTGGAGGCCTCAAAGTCCATCCAGTGCCACCCCTGCCATGGCAGGGACACCTTCCACTGTGCCAGGCTGCTCCCAGCCCCAGTGTCCAACCTGGCCTTGGGCACTGCCAGGGATCCAGGGGCAGCCACAGCTGCTCTGGGAATTCCATCCCAGCCCCTGCCCACCCTGCCAGGGAACAATTCCTCATTCCCAAGATCCCATCCAGCCCTGCCCTCTGGCACTGGGAGCCATTCCCTGGGTGCTGTCCCTGCATCCCCTGGAAATTGTCTCTCTCCAGGTTTCCTGGGGCTCCTTCAGGCCCTGCAAGGCCACCCTGAGCTCAGCCCAAAGCTTCTCCTGTGCAGGTGAACAATGCCAGCTGTGCCAGCCTTTCCTGCCAGCAGAGCTGCTCCATCCCTCTGCTCATCCTGGAGCCTCCTCTGGATTCCCTTCCAAGACTTCTTGTGAGAGCAAAATTTCCCACAGAGAACTCTAGCACAACAGAGGCATGAAAATGCCAGAAAACTCACACTGGTCGAAATATCTGCTCCCACAGGCTCTTGCCCAGCTTCTCAGTGACCTGGGCTGGGGAGCTGTACACAAAAAAGTAAAGAAATGGGTGAGTAAGTAACTGGAGAAGGGATGGCCAGGGTGGGAACAAACTGCCAGGTCTGTGGAAGGCTGGGAAGTCCCTCAGAAACACACCACCGGCTAAAGCTGCTTAAACTGGTGCTGAAACTACGCTGACAGTCTGCTAATCTTTGCTATCAGGTGCCACAAGCAATCCTAAGAAGACAAAAAAACCAAAAAAAAAAGTGCAGTGTCCCCATGGCCGCTCAGTCATGGCACTGCCCTGCTCCATGTCGGGCTCTGCATGGTCCAGCAGCCCCAGCAGGCCATGGCCATGGAGAGGCTGGAATGGGGCATCCCCCTGCAAACAGAGCACCCAAACCTGGGGCAAACACCCCTGTATGGGGTGCCCTGGGCTTGGTGGGTGCTCAGGGTTACGTGGGGCTGGCCCAGGGTCACTCAGAGATGTCACCTGGAGCCACCTCTGGCTCCTTTCTCCTGTGACAGAGCTGTTGCCTTTCCGTAAACACAACAGAAGGTGCTGTGCAGACAGCAACCATTCATCTCCAATCAAACAATAACTTTGGCCAATTCAATATTTTCATTTTCTTTTTTATTTTCTTCCCCTTAGCTTTCCCCAGCTATCCTGCAACCCACAGCTGCTTCCAGCCTCAAGGCCATGGTGGCAAATGCAGGCAGTCAGGGTCTGGCTCACTAGAGGCCAGTCAAGCTATAAATATTCCATGCCTGGCTCTTTGTGCTCCCAGTGTGGGGAAACAGCTGGTTTAAGTTTGACTGCACGTTGTCATTTCTCCATTAGTGCAAACACTTCAATATTTCTTACGTGTCAGGTTGGAGTGAAGAAAGGGAAAGCAGAGAAGGGGGTCACGAAAAGCCAAAGCTAAGAAATGATGTTCTGTATATACATAATTTACAATTAGATTGCTGCCTGGGACAAGGCTGAGGTTTGACATGGTGATAGCTAGGCCAAAGCCACAACGACTTCCCAGTTGGCCTATAACTTTCAGGACCTATTTTCTCTTGTTTTTCTTTTATTATTTTTATAGAAATTCTATTATGATGGTAATGGATTACATTTCTCAAATTGTATTTCATTTCAAGAGCTTTTAAGGCTGTTGTATTTGTGGTTTTGTGAAATGTGAAATACCAGGAGATGGGGCCCTTCCCAAACCACACGTGCCTTCTTTTGTGGGCAGGGATCATATAGAAAGTTAGGAAAATAGAGCATGCCAGGCATAAACAGAAGTGACATCTTGTATGGAAACCATAATCCCCCATGTCTGTGGAATGTCTGCTGATTTTCATGATTAGCACTAAGGGGCTATCAGGGTGCAAAATGCTAAAGTCCAAGATTAGCCACTTTTCCTCACCTTCTGTTTTGTCTTAAAGAGCTATTCCTAAACTTTAAATACTGAACAACCCCAGCGATGCTGCCCTGATCAAAATGAAACACCCACTAATGACAGGGCAGCAGAGAAAACTCACCACCAGCTCTAAGTGCTCTGGACACAGTAAATAGCAAATAAAAAAGAAAGGATGACAACAGCCCTAAATAATGACAGTGATCACAACTCTTGTGGGGTCCCATGCCATTATTTGAAGATTATTTTTATATTTCACTGCCCATCTGAAAGCCTTTGGTTGCTGGGAATTCAGTGGTCAATCCCAAACGTAGCCATGATAATTATGAATGAGCCCATTATCCCGGACTGGAAAGCTTCTTATTTAGCACCTGCCAGCACAGCACCCCCCAAAAAGCTTCCAAAAAAACAAAATAGTTGTAGTATTAGTGAGCTGAGTTTGTTTTTCCCCTTGGCAACATGTTTGCCTCAAGAACAGAGCCAAACCATGCCCACACACACACGCAAGTGCTCGTGTTAAGCTGGTGGATTTTCAGAGCAAAGAGGAGCTTCTTGAAGCAGTCACACATCCTGACTTTGCCATTTTTCCAGCTTGGTAGGCAGCCACCCCAACAACCACCCAGTCAGTGGGAAAAAGGATTATCAGTCTGAGATAATCAATGCCTTCTTACCCAAAATTAATAGTATTTTACACAGGCAGCTCCAATAAGGAGAATCATCCTCTTAGGACACATCTCCCAGCTCTGCCCTGGGCTGCAGTAGGGGCTAACTCTGCTGGTGATGCCTTTTCTTTGGTTTTAGTATTAAGAGTTAGATATGGTTAAGGAATAAAGGGCTTTTATTTTAGTATTTAACAAGGATTTTTATGGTGTAATAATTCGTTAAAGTGGAATATGTTGAAATGTATATATATCATCGATTGCATATACAATTGTGTAGATTTTGTAAATTAGCATATTTAACAAAGATGTTTTAATGAGAGGCTTAAATGAATAGCGTGACATTTTTCTATTTTAAGGTTTTTTTTTTAGATAGGCTTAATTTTAGTTTATATGGTATGTTTTAGAGGGGGCTTTGGTTTTTTAAGACAATGTAAGGTTTTCTGGTGTTTAATTGTGAGGTTTTTAGGATGTTTGGTTTTTTGGCTTAGTAAAATATTAGGATTATGTTAAGATATCAGGTTTAAAGAATTACAAGTATGTATGTTAAGAGTATTGAGAATATATAAAAGGTAGATAAAAAGGTAACAAAAATCTGTCACTCTAGGACATGAAATAGAACAACATGGACACTGGAATCTCCGAAGCAAAAAAGAGAGCAAGTTTAATTCTGACTCTAACATTTACAGATTTCCAAAAGTGACAGTGGATTGGAGGGTGACCATGCCACCTCTCTGATGACACTGGACAAACCAACAGTCCACCAAATTTCTCTTCTTCTAGAAAGGAATGCAAACCAATTAATTATTTACATAAAGTCCGTGAGAAAGTTCGTTACAAGAATGTAAACATCAGAAGGCTTAGAAGAACTTAGAAAAACAGGGCGACAAAAATCATCATGGCAGCACTGGAGACAGAATGCCATGGCCTGTTGGGGGCTTTGGGCCAGGCTTATTGTTTAGTCTGAGCTGAGGTTTCCCAGGAATGCCAGGCTGGATGCCGGTGGTGTGCCACCAGATGTGGAAGGGACGTGGCACCGCGCTCCCGCTGCGGGGTTGTGCTCCAGGGCTGGAAAAAGCCTTGGGCACACAAAGGATGTCAGGGGGGTGGATGCACATCAGCCCTGTCCCTCCAAGTGCTGGATGCTCACCAGGTGGGGGCCAGAGGATGGGGCCAGAATTTTCAGTGTCAGGATGAGGAACGATGGCCGTAAATGGAACCACAAGAAGTTCCACCTCAACGAGGGGAAGAATTTCTTTACTTTGTGGGTGGCAGAGCACTGGAACTGCTGCACAGGGAGAACAAGGGGTCTCACTCTCTGGGGACATTCCAAACCCACCTGGATGTGCTCTTGTGTCCCCTGCTCAACGTGACCCTGCCTTGGCAGCAGGGATGATCTCCAGAGGTGCCTTATTATATTTTCTTCCTTGAGCCAGGTCTAATAAGCTTTCGGAGAAATATAATACACCCAAAGATAGCTCAGTTAATATTTTGGGGGCTATATTGAAGCAGGAAGACTTCTGCTACAGTGTTGGAAACAAAAAGGTTTACTAAAAGACAAAACAACAAACAGAAAACTCGAGCCAGGTGCACAGCTCTGCTCCTAGTAAAAACACTTCACAAAAGCACTTAGTTTCTTTGTTCTCCTGCTTTTCTACTTAATTGTTCAGGTGAGACTTTTTGGCTTCTGCTCAATTGGATTCACCCAAGCTTGAGGTGAAGTTTTTAGGGTCCTATAAGATTGCTTTTCACCTGATCACTGAGAGAATTTTCTAGGCTTCTTTCCTTTTTGGGGGGACAAAAGACAGCCCTGTCACTCTGTCCACAAGGGGTACACTGCTACAGTGCCTTCCAAACCCCACAATTCCACAATTCAGTGATTGTGTGGAGCTTCTTAAATGCTCTAATTAGATCCACCAGTATCACACCATGATGCAGAGGTGCCTCCCCCAGCTTAAAGCCTGCCAGCCTGGATCCTGGGAGCAGGATGGATCTGTTGGAATACAGAGCTGCACATGGATGAATTCTCCCTCCCCAGTGCCTGGGCAGAGCAGCTGTCACACATCCTGATAGTACAAGGTACCTCAAGGGCTCCCCATTCCAATTTGCTGGCTTGTACAACACAAAGAATCTACTCCTTAGGAGACTTTACATCAAGGGAAAAAGAAAAAAAAAAACCCACCAGCAAAGAAACTCAAGTTCACCCTGGACTCTGAAAAGTCCTCCAGTGTGTCAGACATTCTGAACCTGGAGAGTACAGAGGCTCTTTGATGAAAATTCAGGCAGTTACACGCAAAGAAAAATGGTATTTCCCAAAAGAGCCAGCACAAAAGATGTATTAAGTGATAATTTCATTCTCAAATGGCTTTCAAGCAACAACTGGTAGCACTTAAATCAACATTTTGCACATGATTAAATCCTAAGGACAACTAATTATTTCTGGCATTTCTTTAAAACTTCTCTATCAGCCAAGCTGATGTTGGAAAGCTTCTGCTGTGCTTTCACTGCAGTTAACTTTCAAAATACCTCTTCAATGAAATCATCACGCTGCTCATGGCTAGAGAAATTTATCTGTGGCCTGAATAAGACTCTGTGTTCCACTTCAGCCTGCCTGAAAAAGATGAATTACCTACAGTAAATGTCATTATTCCAAGCTACCTTTGTGTAGTTCCACCCATGGGCACGGCAAAGCCCCGTGGGTGAGTGTACTCCAAGACCACTGGGAAATCCACGGATTTATGAATGTTGTTTAAGCAGTACCCAGAGCCTCAGGAGAGCATTTCCACCGAGTGAATTTCTCCCTAAATGCATGACATGAACAGCACTCATTGTGGTACATGGAATACATAATTGGATGGAATACATAAAGAACAATAAACAGCAAAGTACCAGTGTGGCATATGCAACCTTCAGATTTATACTATAGGGTGAATCTTTTTGGCCTGACCCAGGAGCAATAAATAGCAGCAAACAGGATTGTTACATCCAGGTGAAAGATTGACTGTAGTGCAGCACAAAAGGTCTAATTAGATTTATGTACCTGGAAGGAACAGAATTAATGTACTTAGAGAAACTCAATTTGATATCACCTGTGACAACCTGTATTATATATGCAAGAACAGCAAGGTAAACTACAGCTTTAATTTAAACTTTTCTTGCTTTATTTAATTTAAGGTAAACCCTCAGACTGTATTTTGTGGTGCTGGGCTGCAGGGTTTAACTTGAAAAATACTGTTATTGTTAAAGAAAAGTGGGTAGCTAATCCCTGTGCAGCACACTGAAAATAACCCTTTAATTTCATTCTAATGGCATTTCTCTGGTATTCACAGGAATGCCAGCTCTGAGACTGTTAACTTTTGGAATTTAATGTAGGGCAATTACAGCAAAATATGTCTGAGGAAAGTCTTAGCAGAGGGGGCACATTCCTTCTCTGAGTGGGTGCTTAACTGGGGATGTCTGAGGGGTTCAATATGCTCCCAGAATTTTATACCCTCCTCCAAAGCACAGAATATATGGCCAGGAAGCTCTGACACAGGGAGAGCTGGACAGCAAAAAATTGCAATGTTAACTTCTCCCTGGACACCACTTTGTGGGGTCTCATTCCCTGCTTTGCATCCTGAATTATTCAGATCCAGGTGCCCACGTGAGAGGACAGAGGATACCCTGGAGATCCTCAGGGCAGCACTTGCACAGCTCTGCAATGTGGGGTTGTATTTTAGACTCCTCTGGGACAACTCAGATTTTAAAATGGGTGTAAACAGAGCAGGTACAGTTTTAATAAAAAATGAAATGCAGCTCCAAGCACTCCAGGAACTTCTTGTGGTAATATTGAACATACAAAGCATTTTAAGAAGTGAGGAAATATTATCATTTAATAATGTCATTTAAGGAAATAAGTTTATGGATTGCAAAAAGAAGAGAGTGGGAAAGGCTTCTGCAGAAAAGAAAATGCAAAGTAACTTACAGAAAGGCAGGGCAGCACAATCTGATACACACTTTGTTTTCCCTAAAACTGGCAGGAATACCACATTTCAATTCCCAGAGTGTAATAACACTACATATGACATACATGTATGTGAGATGTAGAAATGCCACAACATACTTATTTTTGTTGACTGGCAGTGTTGGTTCTCCATTAAAAGTGTAGTATTAGATCTATTTTTTCAGGCCTGAGTTACGGCCTATAAAATAAAAATCCTCTGATGAAAAATAAACAGTGTTTTTTAATGACTAATTTTTTAAAGTTATTTTTGTGTATAGTATGAGCATGCAGTATTTTTTGTTCTTCTGCTAATTTTTTTTTTTTTATTTTAGCCTGTAAGCAATTTTTTTCTTTTTTTTTTCTTCTTAAGCAAGTCATGCCTTAGGAAATGTATCGAAGTATGAATTTTCCTTGCTGTCTCCATTTAGGAACTCTGCACTGATCTTTCAACAGGGAAGGCTGTAAAAAAATTCAAGATTATTAAACAAACACCTCCCACTGTCCCAGGCTGCTGCAAGCCCCAGTGTCCAGCCTGGCCTTGGGCACTGCCAGGGATCCAGGGGCAGCCCCAGCTGTTCTGGGCACCCTGTGCCAGGGCCTGCCCACCCTGCCAGGGAACAATTCCTAGTTCCCAAGATCCCATCCAGTTTGGATGCCGTTCCCTGTGTCCTGGCACTCCAGTTCCTGATGAAGGGTCCCTCCCCACAAGCACAAGCATTTCATGGGGATAGTACAGACAGCTCTGAAGGAAATGCAGGCACCTCTATCCACAAAAGGGAATTCTGGCAGCTGAAATCTCCGCCACCTCCTGCTACTGACCGTGCGGGGAGCCACAGCATCACCCTGAGTGCTTCAGTGCATGCACATACTAATAGAAAACAGCAAAAAGAAGGAGAAAATATGGAATGGAGTTGGAAGGGATCCACAGGGATCATCCAGTACCACCCCTGTCCCTACCCAGATCCCCCAAAATCCCACCCTGGGCACCCCTGGCAGCGCTGGCCAAAGGCTTCTGGAGCTCTGGCAGCCTCGGGGCCGTGCCCATTCCCTGGGGAGCCTGGGCAGTGCCAGCACCCTCTGGGAGAAGAACCTTTCCCTAAAATCCAACCTAAACCTCTCAGCAACAATTAACTCTGATTATCTACTCTAGTGCATTTCATGGAATTTACATTGAGGGAAACTGTGATCAGTTCTCTTACAGAAATGCCAGCACAAATACTTCAGAGGCAATTTTAGGAAGCAGGTAAGACTGATTTTGAATCAATACACCATTTATGATAATACCTGTGCATTTGCTTAGCACAAAAAAAAAAATTAAAAAGACACTGGAATAGATTAAAGACACCTGAACTTCTGAATAAGCAGCCTTACAAGAAGACTTCCTCTAATTCTTGGTAACTTCAGCTCACCATTTATTTCTACGTATCTCAAATCTTTGACTGCTCACTGGAAATCCTGATTTGACTTCAGCACAATTCCCACCCTCACCCCAGAACAGAGGAGGTGTGATAAGCTGGCAGACCACTTTGCCCTGCTTGTGGTGCTCATCACATCAGCACAGCAAGTGTGAACAGCAACCACAGAGCCCAGGGCTGAGGTTTTCCTGAACAACTGACCCTGGGAGATGAGATTAAAACAAAGGTGCTTGTGACAGGGAGATGTGAAGCACGGGCTCCACTGGTACATCACCAACAATCGTCAGCAACTGACTCTTCTGGACCTTTGCCCTTCAGCAACACCAAAGGAAAACTGTTTTGACAGTCAGGCATTTTAAACAGGAAAGCACTTGTTTGGATAGCTTCCTTAAAAAAAGAAATCTTCATTGTATTTTTTCAGATGTCCCACAGGGTGCTCCTAAGCTTGAGAAAGGTACCAGTGAATATCCAAAAATCCACTGCAATACCTTTGCAGCCTAATTGACACAGGTCTCCTTTATAGTGACATTCCCCAAAAAATGTCCTGAGACAACAGTCAATACACAGACACTCTGTGGCTACTGCCTGTTGAGTTATATATTTTTCTGTTCCTTTCTACTCCCCTGCCTGCCCCCATATTTATGTTGTTTTTCCAGCATGAGTTCTTAAATCCAGCTCCACTTTTTGGCATTATGTTTACAGTAACTGCAAAATGAAAGATCAACAGTTCACTCCCTCTGCCATTACAAGATTTTACTTCCAGTGTTTCCCTGTTTGGTTATCTTTGGAGCAAAGACAATGCCCAAATTGCTGGATTTGACAACTTCCATGGAGTGTTAGATCACACACACCACACCCTTTGATGGATCAATGGTGCTGCTCCAGGCTACAGCAAATCCCCATTTTATTAACTTTAATATGTGCTCTTTCACCTGTGTGCAAAGCAAATTCACATCCAAAAATTATCTGCAGTCAGAGGAAAGCTATTTCACAAGCTCACGAGAAGTCTGTGCCTGTAGCACCATTTTAGACCCTCTGTAACACCTGAACATGGCTGGCAGGTCAAGGTAGGGCAACCTGGAGCCTCCAGGGATGGCAACAGTGGCTAGGTGGGATATCCTGAGACATCTAAAATGGTGCTAAATACACAGATTTAGACAACTGAGCCACACCCATCACAAAAATCCCTGTTCTTGAGCCACTCCCAGCCTCATTACCTTGACCCGTTCACCTGGTTGGGGTTACACTCCATCTTGATGGTGACTCTGGCCGGGGGCTGTGACAACCAGTCCTGCTGGGGGACACGTGGGCTCATCTTGGAGGTCTGCCCATATTCACTGGAGGAGGAGGCCGTCATCTCTGTCTTGGCGAGGTGGGCTGATCCGTAGGCACACTCGAACAGGGACTGGTCTTCGCTCACCACCGATAACGCTTCCTGCAAACCAGAGAAAGGTCAGGGCAGCCACGCCTCGGGGCAGACATCACAGGGCTCCCCCAGGGAAAAAGGGCTTGTCCATCTCACAGGGAGGTGAACAGTTTCATGCATCAAGGAAAAATTAGGTTGGATGTTAGGAAAAGTTTTTTACATAAAGAGTGCTAAAGTACTGGAATGGCAGGTGGTGGAGTCACCGTCCCTGGGTGTGTTCAACAAAGCCTGGATGTGGCACTGGGTGCCAGGGTTGAGTTGAGGTGTTGGGGCTGGGTTGGACTCGATGGTCTTGAAGGTCTCTTCCAACCCAGTGATTCTGTTCTGTTCTATTAGTTTTTAGGCACAGCACTGTTGTCATTGAAGGTGAGGGCCCATGGGGACAGATGTTGTCAGCAAATGACAGGAGGACAGGGGAACCTCTCCCTGGGGAGACCCTCCCAGAACAGCTGAGCAGAAACACAAACACTATCAAACACCTGGGAACAGAGGAGAGGGCTGGGTGGGCAGCACAGCCCAGGTCTGTGGGGTCTCAGTAGAGATGCAGAGGGTGAGATCTGCTGTATGCAGCAAAAATTGAGAGAAGCAACCGAAAGCCAGCCCCTGCTGACCCGCTGCAATCCTCCTTTCCTTCCTCAGGGTCCCAGCCAAGTCCCTTCTGGACCAGGAGCCAAGAAATCTGGGCACAACCTCTAATACAGGGACATCATGCCCACCAGCCACTTCCCTCCCTCTCATGGCAACTCTTGCTGGTGGAAATCCCACTCTGGAGCTGTGGGAAGGGCTTCCCACCCTTTTCATGGCAGCACTGGGGTTATGGTTGAGGGCAGCAGGGCCCATCAGGTCCCTCAGTGCCATCATCTTTGTCTGGAGGCCAGACAGACACCAGAGGGAGGGACAATGACCCTCTATCCCCACTGCCAAGCATTCCTGCTGGCACCAATTCCTTCCCTGAGCTATCTGGAGCTGAGTCTTGTGAGAGAGGCAGTGCCTGTAGCCACCACATCCATCAGGAAGTGTGGGAAGGGCTTAAACTCCTGAAGGGATACATCCCACCTGAGATGAGGCTCCCCAGCCATGAGAGCAGGGCTAGGCTGCCACGCTCCTGCCTTCCTCCAGCAGTGCACAGGCTTGGGGGTCACCCTCCAAAATCAGAATTCTGACAAAATCCACCTTCTCCAGGGGTCACTTTGTGGGGACAAGGTGCATAAGGGTGCAAATTCAAGCACTGGAAGGGACTGCCCAGGGAGGTGTTGGAGTCCCCATCCCTGGAGGTGTCCAAGGAGCACCTGGATGTGGTACTCAGTGACAAGGTGGGCACTGGGCACAGCTTGGGCTCGATGGGCTGGGAGGGTTTTTCCAGCCTCAGTGGCTCTGTGAAAGGACAGTAGCCCACTGTGTGAGTCCATCCTGCCATCCTGGCCCTGTGGCACAGAATGGAGCAGGGCTGCAGCCCAGCACCTCCTCCCTGCCACTGTGGGGACAATCCCCAGCCCTGGGCCGGCGAGGAGGCTCCGTGTGAGCCCAGGGGCTGATGGAAGCTGAGGGGGAGGCTGGGCTAGCTGGCCATGGCTGCAAGTGTGGGGGCCAAGGATCAGGGAGTGGGGGAATCCTGAGCCAGACTCGGGGCAGGGAGCTCTGTGAGGCAGCGTGGGTGGGCTGTGCTCCTGCCAGATCTGCTGCTGACGGCCAGAAACGCGTGGTCCTGTCGGCAGAGGAGAAGGGAGAGGGAAAAGGGATGGGAGTTCCCCAGCTCTGGGAGGGTGGGTGGTTGTCTGCAGGCTCCCACCCTTCCTGGCTGCTGGAAGAGGGCTCTGCTGAGCTCCAGCAGTCACATGCTGCCCTAAAAATCGGTGTTTGTTCATTTGAAGACCCATGGTGTGACCCTTGCAGATGTTCTGTGCAGGGGGAAGAGCTGGACTTCATCTCTGTGGGTTTCTATTCTGTGATTCTACATTCCTCCTTTTTATCCACCTGGTTTGTGAGCCATTGGGGTGCACTCTGCTAATATTCATAGTTTGCTCTGCAGTTGCAAAGGTGAGGGCATCACTTCCAGCTTCTTACTGCCTGTGAAAACTGAGATCACCCCTTAATCCCAGGGCTTGGGGAGTGGGATCTCAGGCCCATCAAGCACCCTGAGACTCATGATTGAATTACTAACACTAACACAGAGTTCAGGCAGTGATCTGCACCTTTTTACTGCTGATTTTCAGATGTCACCTGAATGCAAAGATCACCACTAGGCTGCCACCAGTGGCTTCTCAGTTACCATCCTTCCTTCTCTCCCACCAAAATGCAACCAGCTACCTCTGCCTCTTTGGTTCTGTGAGACAAAAAGGATGCCAAGATAACACCTCCCCTTTTTGTCATGCCTCTCATTCCAGAAACCTTTGCTGTTGGTGGTCAGAAGCTTTTCTAAAGAGCCTTTTCTGAGAAAACCTGCAGACTAAGGAGGTGTGGGAGGAGATGGCCACTGGTGCCTTGCTCCCCAAGGATTCTTGCCTGGCTCCACTGAGAGACAGCAGGGAACTTGATGTGCTTGGATAATAAAGTAGCAGGGATGATATAACAAGAACTAAAGAAAGAAGATGTCACATTGGAAGGAAAATAAAGTGTTCTTTCTCAGCAGTCTGTAAGATTTTCTCATGAAATAACTCCCCCAAATTAAATATATATCTGTGCACAAACACAACCTGGCCAGATGATCACAGTGCATCCCATGCCTGATACTACTGAATGCCCAGTTCCTCTTTTCTGCTCCAATCTATGAGATGAAAAACACATAACAAAATGTTGATTTTGAAAGAGCTAGCTCCAGTAAATACACTAAAGTGTGAATTCTACAGGAGAAAGCTGATACAGATTGCAAATAAAGCATTATTTATCTCTGTAAACCATTTACTAATGGAGCTTTTCAAAACAGGCATCAAGCACTATATAATGGATTTATTTTTCATCCTCCTCCACAAAAGTGACACAAAGCAAATTTTTCTGGTTTCTATTAAAAATGACTCCACCTTATGTAAGTTAATTTATGGATACTTAGGGTAAGTATAAATGTAAAGAACAGCAAGAAAAAAAGGGGTTTCTATTTATTGGCATTACTAATGACAACAAGCACTGCTTGTACTATGGGTGTCCATTATGTTCCCTGAAGAGGGAAAATACAAACATCTAAACTTTCTGATGAGCACAGTAAATGCTGGAAATACAAACCCAATTACCTAGGGCTGTGTGAATATCTACAACTATGGATACAAAACAAGACAAACATAAATGAGCCCAAGAGACAGACTTAAACTTCACATTTCAGAGGAAAATTCCTGAAGAAAGCAAGCTGAGCCTGACTTTAGCTGTGGTTTAATAGCACTCATCTGCACTCCATCCTGCTGGTTATCAGTTAGTGCTCGCTGACAGGTCTGGGAAAGCTCTGGAGGAATCACTGAGCTCCTGCCAGCTTTGTGTGCTGTGGGTCAGGCCCTGTATGGAGGTTCACTAATGTGTGCTCCACAACATCCTCTGACATTCACCCTCCCTGGTCTTGGTGGCCTGTCTGGAAGGACAGCAGGACATGGATTTCCCCTCCCTGGGTGACAAAAGCTTGCACTGGCCATCAAAGTCTTTGCAAGACATGAGGAGTCAGCACAACAAAAGGACATGGCCCATACTGGAATCAGCCTCAAGTCCTCTTCAGCCTCTTCTTCCTCTCACTGATCTTTAATCAGAGAATCAAATAATGGTTTGGGTAGGAAGGGAAATAAAAGAACACTTCATCCCACCCCCTGCCATGGCAGGGACACCTCCCACTGTGCCAGGCTGCTCCAAGCCCCAGTGTCCAACCTGGCCTTGGGCACTGCCAGGGATCCAGGGGCAGCCACAGCTGCTCTGGCAATTCCATCCCAGCCCCTGCCCACCCTGCCAGGGAACAATTCCTCATTCCCAAGATCCCATCCAGCCCTGCCCTCTGGCACTGGGAGCCATTCCCTGGCTCCTGTCCCTCCAGGCCTTGTCCCCAGTCCCTCTGCAGCTCTCCTGGAGCCCCTTCAGGCCCTGGCAGGGGCTCTGAGCTCTCCCTGGAGCCTTCTCCTCTCCAGGTGAGCACCCCCAGCTCTCCCAGCCTGGCTCCAGAGGGGCTCCAGCCCTGGGGTCAACTTAGGCCACTTAAAAGGTGAGGATTTCTGGCCCAGGCTTTTCTGAAGAATCCACTGACCCTGCAAGACCCAGGGATGCTGAACAACCAGAACCCAACCTGACAGAACCACCCCTGAATCTCATCCTGGGGAATAGCACGGAAGCAGCAGCCAGCAATAGGAAGCATTTCTCAGTTATACAGGAATTTCTGATAATGGGCATAACTTGGGTGTCCCCAAACTGTGACCTGTGAAAGGAAGGCTCCAACAGCAAGCTGCTGTCCTGGAACAGCTGACAGAAAGCAGGGTGGGTTATTTCTTTCCTAAATACAGGGACTTCAAAATCTGTTTCATGTTATAATTGCAAATGCAAGCTTCTGGACCAAATCTAATATAAAAATTGTCAGAACTCACCATCATGAAAAAATAGCGGCATGGTCTGGCCACGTAGAAATGTAAACAAAGCTATTAATACTGACAATGTTTGGCAAGGTTTTATTACATATGGATGCCAGTTCTATTCCTAGTAAATGCTTTTCATTACTCATTTACATGTTAATCTCTTTTTCTCATCCATATTAATGCTGTCTCTGGAGCAGTTTGGCAACATCAAGCCGTAAGTGGGATTAAGAAATGTAAACATTAATAATTATTACAAAATAGATGCATTACAGGCTTCTTTCAATTTTGCAAAGGTTTGTAACTTTTTGACAATCATTTTAGCAGTGAATGGGTCATCTTCCTGAATTTCATATGATGCAACATATTCTCATGACATTTCAGAAATGAAGCCTTTAATTTCTAGTAATTAATGTCTGGGGTAAAGGGATATGAAGAAAAGAACACATGGAGCTTAAAGGAAAAGGTGAGAAGGTTCTTTCATGCAAGTCTGTGAAGCAGAGCTGTTGGTATTTGAGGTCAATATTCAACATGAATTTTCTTTATTTCATCTTCCTTTCTCCACATATTTCCTCTCATGACATCACAGCAAAAAAAAAACAACCAAAAACCCAAACAAAAACCCACAAAACCCAAACAAACCCGTGTTCCTTCATTATATTCTTTTTATATTTTAATTGCTTGTACTATGCCAAACCTGGCTTCTCCCTTGGACTTTCTGTACTAATGATAAAAGAGCAAAACGATTTCTCTATTTGGTTATGACTTACACTTCACTGATAAGTTTAAAAAAAGAAAAAGAATAACAGACTGACAAATCTGTAGAACAATAGGTACAGCAACGCCTTTAAAGTAGGCATAAAGTCATTAGGACAAAGGTGTTTACTTAATCAAATGCAAGATTACTTGGCCTAGAAACATGAAGTTACAGGAAATGTGATTGAAGTAGTTCCCATCATGAGAAGCACATGCAAGCTGCCCCCTCCTTTAAATGCAATGTCAGGAACTCAGGACAAAGACTTTTTTTTTTTTTCCTCTAAAGTTTGGTCAAACTTAAGAAATGGCTACACAAGACAATAAGGTGTGTGGTTGTGCAGCAGAATTTGCTTGGGATGAGGGATATTGGGGAATAAATAGAATTTATTTGCTTGGGATGAGGGATATTGGGGAATAAACAGACTCTGATTTTAAACTTTAATCCACAGATAAATTGTGGATTCCCCATCCCTGGAAGTGTCCAAGGCCAGGTTGGATGGAGTTGGGCAAGAACTGCACCCAAGGAGGAGGATGAATGAGGGCACACAAACACAGCAAAACCCCCCATTGTATATTGAGATGCTAGAGAAATAAAATGCATTTTTTGCTTCTTCAGACAGCATTCCCAGACTCCCAAAAGGACCTGTTACCTTGGCTTACAACACTGCAATAAAGAACTTTTAATTAACTTTGCCATATGCATTGCATTTATACAATCTATTTTTTGACACCAGTTTTATAATATTCCTCCTCATCAATGTAATTACATTTTGCTTTTCTAATCTGACTTCATGACAATACATAGGTAAGCACAAGCTTTGACCTCCCCACAGCCACAATCCATTCAGACACGGGCTGTTTCTTATCACTTCTCAGATGTCTACAGTTGGGCAGAAAAAAACTCTCTGTTCTAAAAAGAATTCTGACATACTGCAACTTATTTTCATTCTAAATTAGACCAAAAGCTGTTATACGAAAACTTTCACCAGACTGTTTATTATGAGGATTAATTGTAACACACCAGCGTGTGTTTTGCAGATGTTAAAACTTTCTAATAAACAGTCACATTTGGAGAGGACCTGCATTTTCTGAGGGAAGATTGTTCTCATCAAGGCTGTGCAATTAGCTCCTTAAGTGTTTCCATGCTTTAGTGCTCTCGGTATCCCTTGTATACCTGATAACATTGGTTGTTGAAGGTTTGTAAATTGAATTATAGCTGTTACTGAAAGAAAGGACAGGTGAGAGTGTGGAGGAGAGTACACAGGGCACAAGATTTGAGCAAGTCACTCTTCTTGTTTGCTGCTCTTCTACCCTATCCTCCCTCAGACTGCAACTTCTGATGCTCTAGGAAGCTGCTCATCTGGAGTGAAAACCTAATTTCAAACAGGCCAGGAATGTCATTTCCAGGCTGGAGCAGAGAGCACAGGGAGGCTGGACACCAGAACCTCCCCGAGCAGTGGGAACTCTTCCAGTCCGAGACTGCTCACGTCTGCAACAGGCACCACTGCACGAGGAAACAAGCTGGGGTAGAGCTGCTTAAAGAGCCAAAATTTGCAGCCCTGCTCCAAAGCCAAGCCTTTGAGCCTTGGATTCATTGCATCCAGCAGCAATCGGGTGAAACAAAAGGCAAATGATTGATGTTTGAGCCTTGCTGTAGCTTATTAATCATGATGCTTGTACAAGCCCCTCCTGACCGTTTGCAGAAGGAGGATATTCAATATGGTGTGGGGAACATACTGGAAAAGGTTACTGCTTAAAATGCAGTCACCTGAGTCAGGAATTGCAACACACATCTGGAATATGTTTTCCTTCTAAATCTCCGAGTCTTGGATTCATTAGATCGGACAAAAAGCCACATATTATATTCATGAGGAGAGTTCAGGAACAACAAAAAGCCTTGGCAAGTACAAGATAGGAAAGACAGATGTTGTCCTCACCTCCACCCATGAGAATCTGATTGCCAGCTCAGCCAGCATCCTCCAGCTCCTTTCAGGGAGCACTTGGAGACTCCGTGTTAATCCAAACACAGGCCCGGTGCTGCCACTTATCAGCTCTCCTCACCTCTTGCTGAGAAAAATACAAGGATGTTTGGAGGCCCACTTGAAAATAGGAATAATCAAGCATCCATCAAACTGATGTTATGGAATTGCAGGCTAGATTAATTTCTGGGAAACGGCAGCAGATGTTTGAGGCCTGATCCTGCAGGCCTCTTTGCGTAACTCTGACTTCACCGCTAACGTGAGCAGAGGCCTCGTGGCTAAGCCCAAAGGCTCAATATTTTGTGTCTTAATGAACAAATTCTGAAATACTATAAATTCAAATGCAGACCCTGGTGCCTTATCACAATTTCTAATAAACTGTCATTCCTGAAATGTCAGCAAACCATAAGGTAGTATTTGCAGCATGAGCCATTCAAGTCCACGTCTGCAAGGGCTTCAGAAAATAAAAAATCACCATTTCGTTATTGCAGATCATGAAATTTTGATCAGAATTACTAAAAATCAGTCTTAGAAAACACATTTCCCTCGTGCCAAGCTGTATGCTGCATTTCACACATTAAAATTATCACACTGAGTAGAGCCCTTTCCAGAGCAGGCACGAGCACCCAATTTAAAGAGTTACCATTTCACAATCAATTATTTCACCTGCAGTTTTTATCTACCAGCAAAGTGCAAATAAATAGTTTAATACCAAGCCAAGATTTAATATATAGAAGTAGGAAACTCTTTTATAGATGCCACAGAGATGAAAACTTCCACCCTGCACCTATTTCAGCCCATCTCAACACCTGAGTGGGCTTCAAGCTGCTTGGAAGCAGCTCTGCCCATTCACAATTACCAGAGAAATGCAGCAGGCTCCTGAGTGAAAGTGGACCTCAAAAATCTCCTCCTGCATGAGCAAAGTGCTGGAAAATTATTTAAAACACTGAGGCAACACTCGGTTTTATCAGCTGTACCATGAGCTGAACGAAGAGGGTGCAGGGTTGCAGCAGCACAATGATCAGAATATGTATTCCTGAATGATTATGTCAACCTTAAATTACCAGGGCTGGAAACAATACAAATATATCCTGCAGATTGTATATTGCATACAATATATTGCATTTTTAAAGAAAGTGGAGCTTTGTATGCTTATTTTAGCACTTCCATCCATGGAAAGAGCTCGAGCAGTGAAGCTTGAATGACTTTTTTTTCTGTCAATACAATAGACTTTTCTTCCTTTTCATCTTGAGAGTATTTTCAATTGCAAACTTTCAAAGCTGCAAGTTTTTTGCTCCTTCATGCTTGTCTGTTAATTTCTAGGCCTGCAAAATGCCTGGAAAACTGGGAAAACTTTGGTGTAGAACCCTTTCATTTCTGTCTCAGCCCAGGACTAGCCTGTTGCTGGTACTTTGCTTTTCAGATACAAGATTGTATCAATCTGAAGGAGCAGCCAATATTCTATTTTGTTAAAAAAATACAAACATCTTGAGTGTTTTTTCAGCAACCTTTCCAGCAAAAATTTGTTTTGCAAAGCAGGTTGCAGGTTTGTAAAGTGGCCCAGAGCCCAACAAGAAGGGAACTGAGGCTGCACACACCTGCTAGGAGCTAACAGATTAAAATTATATCGGGAAAGAACTTTGGGACAGAGTCTTGGGACCAACCAGTGCCCAAAACAAGGCACAGATCCCATGCTAGACCATCAATCTTATCCATTTTTTTATTCCTCTTAAAATCCTTTGCATCTTGGCCAGCGCCAGCAGTTCAGCTTGGCTTTCTTCAAGAATTACTGCATGTTAATCAGGCTTTCTTCAAGAATTACTGCAGTTATTCTCCAGAATTAAAGTTATTGTCCAGAATTAAAGCTTTTCCTTGTACACAGTAACTACCCTCAATAAAGTTTGGAAACTTTACTGAGAAAATTTTTAACATTATTTTTTTAGCCTTATTCAAAAGATCTGCCCAGTGTTGTGGTGACGTTTGAAACTCTTTACTATCTAAGTAAAATTAAGAGGTTATACATTACATTTATGATTTGTTCTGCTACATTTAATATTTGTTCACTGTGGTGGGTTGAACCACCATAGATACATGTTATATATAATTACACACTCCTGTTTTATATATGTAATATATATATACACACACATATGCATGTATGTATATATATACATGTAATATCTATATTACATATATGTATATATGTACATATATATGATATATATAACATATATAAGATCTATATTACATATATCTATATGCATATATGTATATACATATATATATATTTATTTATTTATATACACACACTCTTAAGCACATGTACAAATGAACATTTTCAGAGGATCCCACCTTCAATCTCTAAGGAAATTTTAAAGTAAAAATAACTCAGATGTTAAAATACATTTCCCTTAAGCACAGCATGTACCAAGGACAAGCTCATCAGCAAAATAATTAAAAATGTATGGGAAGGAATGAAGAAATCTTTACAGCCACTGCACTGAGGAAACCAGAAAAAAAATGCATCCAAGTGAGTTTCCTTTCCAGTGAAGCGTCGTTTTTTAGGAATGCCTGAGAGCATGAGGGAAATAGCACTTGGATGGAGGCCACGAGCTGAGCTCCTCGGTGACCCATCACTTCCCTGCAGGGTCTGTGCGTGGTGTTTGTGCACGTGCACACACGAGGGTGAGCGTGGCTGTGTCACGAGGAGGTCACTCATCTTCCTGCTGGAAAACCTGCACTGACAGGGCAGCCTCAACTTCAAATATCCCCTACCCCAAGGAAGTCACAGGAAAATAAAAGGGTGTCTGCTGGGTGGGTGAGCAAGTCCAACCAGCTGGTGAATCTCAGAGGGTTCACAGAATTCACAGAATGACTGGGTTGGAAGAGACCTTAAATATCATCGAGTCCAACCCAGCCTCAACACCTCAACTAAACCTGTGTTCACCTTCACATGTATTTAAAACTTTCACTTTGCTATTTAGAGAGCACTGACCACATTCAACTCTTATGAATCTCCTTGCTTGAAAGCTTCTGGAAATGCTGCTCAAGCCATCTTTATTTGTATGGATGTTTTTATTCACTTCCAAGTGTATTTTGTCTTAATGTAATTCTTCCCTGGCAGGGTGGGCAGGCCCTGGCACAGGGTGCCCAGAGCAGCTGGGGCTGCCCCTGGATCCCTGGCAGTGCCCAAGTTCAGGCTGGACACTGGGGTTTGGAGCAGCCTGGGACAGTGGAAGGTGTCCCTGCCATGGCAGAGGGTGGGAAAAAGATGATCTTTAAGGTCCCTTCCAACCCAAACCATTCCATAATTCTATAATTCTATATATTTTACTGACTTCTCCACATTAGACAACTGGAATTAAACCACAAATTTATATTGCTCTTTAAAAATTTACTCTGTTAACAGTGCTCTCCATTTTTGCACAGCATTAGAGCAGAAAATATTTTGTTTATATTTTTCTCCCTTCCTTTTCCTCAGACACCTTTTATTCTGGAGCTCCCATGTATACACTGGATATATACATATGTAGTATTGCATGCCTCTCATGGCATATTCCCCATTTCAGGAGCATATGGAATATTGCTCATATGGGTAATCCTTCTAAATTCAGAATGAACTTTCCAAATATGCCCACTGTGTATGTAAAATATGACTTCCTGTCACGATAACCTTTGCAGTGTATAGCCCAGCATACTTTCCTATAATTGTTTATAATGAATATCTTGATTCATACTTCTGCACACATTATTTTAGTCATCTGCCACAAAACATGACTAATGAAATTAAGACAGGGTTGAATGTCACAGCATTAAGTCATTTCTTTGGAGAGGGTTTAGTGAAACAGCAGTAAAGTGCCTGCTTTTCTTCAAAGATATTTAATTTACTCCGCTGAACCAGTATAAAGTAAGGATATTGTTGTTTTAGCTCAAACATTAGCTAAAATCAGCCCAAGACACAGATATTGTTTTTGCTATATTGTATTTAGAGAAGTAGCCAAACCAATGGATCAGAAGAAAATGTTGTTTCATACCTATGGCAGACAAAGTGAACATTCTTTGTCCCCAAATAAATCAAACCAGAACCATCCCCAAAAAAAGAACTCTCTCACACACACAAAACAAATTGCTTTGTGACAGTATAAAAAAAATCTAATCCCATTTACACCTGTGCTTTTGCTTTTAAACTAAGTTCTTATTACTTTATTTAAGCAATGTCTTTCTAAATAAAATCTTTGGAATCACGAAATATAAACAATTACTTCAGAAAATTTTCAACTGTTTCATTCTTTTTCCTTTTTTTAGAGATCTGCATCACAAATTTAACCTTCACCTTCCAACTCAAACCATTTTATGGTTGTAGGAGCTTGTGGCTCTCTGCTGAATCTCACATGCAGCAGAAACAGGTCGTGGTCCATTTTTAATTTTACACGTGAAGAAGAAAAGGAAAATGCACGTGGCAATATCTTTGATGTGGTGGCAAGAAAAATCCTGCAGCTTTTCCCTGTGGCAATATTTCTTCCAAACTAGTGATTACCAAAGTTATCAGTCAAAATCCAGACCCTGCAGCTCTGACACTGACTGGTTTTTGCAACAGCATCAACACCAGCTCCAGAAAGACCAAAAAAGGTCCAGCTGCTGCCACTGATGGAAAAGTGAACTGAGAACGTCAATGCAAATGAAGAGAATCTTCTGTCCAGAACTGTGAGATCTGCATTTACCACAGCAATAGAAATGTTAAAGATGGTTTTTTAAGGTGGTTTTTCCCCCCAACACCTCGCTAACAAGTGTTTAATACACACTGCTACAAGAAGTGAAGCTGGGTGGATGTAAAGCTTAAGATACACTAAAATATATTTATTTTTATTTGCTTTTCTTTGGGCTGTATTGAAAAATTATCCCAAAAAATATCTTTACATACTGTAATCCAGTCCCTCCAACATCCAGGAGAGGTAGAGAGGTACGCAGGCTGTTTCTCTTTTATTGTTTCCCCAAACAAACCCATTTCCTACAAGCTGTTCCCATATCTTTCGTGCCACATCCAGCTTCCCAGAAAAACAGCAGGAAAACAAAGTGTGAACTCCAAACAAGCCATTTCCCCAGAACAATGTGCCACACTAAGGAGAGAGAGAGAGAGAGATAAAGGGGAGGAGGGCTGGGGGAAGGCAGGAGGGAGGCAGAGGAGCTGCTGTGATGCTGCCAAGGGACCTAGAGAAAAAAAGGAAGGAGGAACTTTTAGAAGTCACACAGGGGAAGAGTTGTGAGTTGTGTAACTGTAAATATGCAACAGGCAGGTTGCCAACTATTTCAAAGGATTTGAGGTTTCAAAATCGTCGAGGAGGCTTAACTGATTTGCACTCTGGGTCTGGAGCTTCCAGGAACACCTTTACATGTCTGAGAGGCAGAAACTATCCCATCTTTTTATAGAGTCCTCAAGCCATACTTGGTCAGCATTTCAAGCTGAATCAGTAAAGAATGTAAACAGACACCATTTATGCTTCTCTGCAATCTAATAAAATGAAAGCATGGACTAAATAAAGTGAAATGATAGATGTTGTTCAGCAAGAAGGGAAAACCAGATGAGCTTGTTCATTTAGTTCCTGGCTGACCTGAGCAATCCCCAATGCTCCTGCTATTCAGTAGACCAAGAAAACCTATTCACCAAGCTCCCACAGGAATAAAAACCACTCATTGAGACACATGTGATAAAAGAAAATGATAAATGCTACCATGACATTTTAAAATCCTGTTTCTGTATTTGAAGGAATAAAAGTAAGGAAGGAACAAATCATTCCAGCCTTTCTGGCCATGAGGATTATTCAAGTAAGGAAAAAAACTAGTGTAGAATCAGCACAATTGGAATGATCTTCCCCAAACTGTGGCTTGGGCTGATCCCCCAGCCTGGGCAGCAGGAAAGGGGGAATTCTGTCCCTGTGCCCTGCTCAGGTGAGAGCCCACCTGCAGAGCTGCCCCAGCCCTGTCCCAGCACAGGGAGGAGCTGGAGCTGCTGCAGAGAGCCCAGAGGAAGTCATGAAGTTGATCCCAGGGCTGGAGCCCCTATGCTCTGGATCTAGGCTGGGAGAGCTGGGGGTGTTCAGCTGGAGAAAAGAAGGCCCCAGGGAGAGCCCAGAGCTAACCAGTGCCTAAAGGGGCTCCAAGACAGTTAGAAAATGAAGATATGTAGTGATAGGGCAAGAGGGAATGGCTTCAAAATGAAAGAGGGTAAATTTAGGTTAGATTGGGAAGGAATTGTTTCCTGGCAGGGTGGGCAAGCCCTGGCACAGGGTGCCCAGAGCAGCTGTGGCTGCCCCTGGATCCCTGGCAGTGCCCAAGGCCAGGTTGGACACTGGGGTTGGAGCAGCCTGGGACAGTGGAAGGTGTCCCTGCCATGGCAGGGAGTTGGAACTGGGTGATCCTTAAGGTTCCTTCCATCCCAAACTATTCTATGAATCCGTGAAATCAAGAATCTGACCAGCTTTGAAATCTTTGGGTAGGGAGACACATCTTCTTTAATGAAAGATAAAAATATGGCTCCTTTTTTTTTTCCTGTTGATAAAAGATGCAAACCCACAGATGTTCCAGTCAGTGCAATGAAAACTCAAACTCAACCATTTGCCAGAGGGACCTGGCATGACCATGGAAGGTGCACTCTGCAGAGAGGGAGATGTGGGGCAACACTCATGTCACAATGTGCTGACTTCCTACTGTGCACTTTTACTTAAACTTGCTGTAATTCTGCAGCAAAAAGGACATTTCCAGTGCCTCAAAAGTATTTGCTAACCATAAGTTTTACGCAGTGATAAATGCAAGAAATAAATGGATTCTGCTGTCTTGGGCACAGAACTAAGGCAAAGGACTGGACAGACCTTGTCAGAAAATGCTTACAGCTAACACAGAAGAGACACAAGCTGAGGGAAATAAATACAAAGCAGAAGTTAAAGCATGAGCAGTGTGACTGTCACAGCTGTGCCAGAGGTTATTTTTTTCAATTTGAATGACCAGAAAATAATAAATAATGAAAGGCTACTACACATGCAGGCAAGATGTAGAATGAAGGTGAAGAGAAAAGCCTGATAAAAGGGGAAGGAAAAGCAAAGTTTCAGGTTGGAAGGGGTCTTAAAGAACATCTAATTCCAACTCCCTGCTGTGGTCTGGGACACCTTTCCCTATCCCAGGGTGCTCCAAGCCCTGTCCAACCTGGCCTTGGACACTGCCAGGGATGTGGCAGCCACATCTTCTCTGGGCACCCTGTGCTCTCATGATATGACAGCAGGAAGGGGGGCTTTTCATGTTTTATTTTCCTTCTGAGAGCTTGGCAGCATGAAGATTGGACTTTGACCAAGAAAAGACCTATTCTTTTATTAATACATCATTCAGCTCACCTGGAACACATGCAGGTAATGAGGCTTCTGTAGTTGGGTGAGATTGATACACTGACAAGGCAAGGAGTTAATTATGACGCACATGGAGGTGTCCAGCCTTGGGTATCAGAGAATCCCAGAATGTTTTGGGTTGAAAATGACCTTAAAGTTCATCTCATTCCAACTCCCTGCCATGACAGGGACACCTTCACTGTCCCAGGCTGCTCCAACCCCCAGTGTCCAACCTGGCCTTGGACATTCCCAGGGATCATGGGGTAGCCACAGCTGCTCTGGGAACAATTCCTGCCCAGAATCTCATCCATCCCTGCCCTCTGTCACTTTGAAGCCATTGCCCCTTGCCCTGTCACTCCAGGCCTTAGCAGAGTCCCTCTCCATTATTCTTGTTGGTATCTATGTCTGAACTGAGCATCTGTTCAAAGCACCAATTTCTCAAGACCGTAAATTATCAGCCAGCCAAACACAGATTGTTGAGGATTTCATACACCCATTTTACCTAAACAATCAGCAAATTCATTTTGCTCCATCAGAGTTAACAGAAACACTTCACTGGTCTAATCAGGGGAACTCTGACTCTTTAGAACATCTTTTAAGTATACAAAAGCTTTCTTATAAGTTACTTCCAGTGAGACTTAAATCTAAACCAGATCTTTAGAAACCAATTCTCTTGTAAGAATAGGGAAAACAGATCTAAAGCTTCAGTAAAATTTTTTGTTTCCTCATGTGGAGTATTTCATCACTGACCACGGGTGTTTTAAAGCTGTTTATGACCCTCTGAAGCTTCAGGCTTCAGACACAATGTGGAGAAAACATTTGCTAGAAACATTGAAAATTCCTGCCACATCTTCTTATATTCTACTTTTCTCTACAGATAGGTTTTGTATGCTGAGTACATAAAATATTATATTGGTGACTGTGCCAATATATAACAAAAAACCACTACAGTGACATGTACAAAGAATATTTTTAAGTAAGTTATTAAAAAAATTAGTTCTTATTTATATCAAAGTCCAGAGCTCCTGATCCTGTATTTCTAGGAACATCTCTCAGGATATTTATCTAAGTTTTACAGAATCTTTTAAGCATCAGTGAAATCATCATTCCTTGCAACAAAAACCACACTGCTCATTTTAAAACTTGGTAGCTAAAAAATCTGCATTCCAAATTTATCTTTATATGAGCCATAAACAGAACTATTTGCAAATAAGAGCTAAGAGCATCTAATTAATAGATATTTTTCCGAGCACTAGAACAACTTCAGCATTAACTGAGCTCGGTGGCAGCCCATGCAATTTTAGCAGCTGAGCAGAATAATGTCCCATTTCAAGTCAGATGAAAAGCTCTTAAAGGCTATTAATGAAAATTCTATGGGAAATTGAAAAGCTCTGAAAATCACAAAGTGTCTCAGATGAAGACATGAAAATAAACCAGCTGTTTCTTAAAATACAGAGTGGTTTTTTCACGTCACAGTGAGGATCTGTGGATGTAACTGAAAATTCTCTCTCCCAGTCGTCTGCCAGAGCCAGCACCCATCACATGGAACCAAAAAGGTTAAAATGTCCCATCCAGCAACAACAGGATTAAACAAGAGGCTGCTGATGATACATTTGGGACTGTTTCCACCCTTATTTTCATTATTCAGAGGTAAGAAAGATTTTCCCTCATGAGCAAGCTACAGTTAGAAACATTTCAACAAGACCTGGATTTGACGAGTTGGGTGAACTGTGTTTCTGCTGGAAAGGGGTGCAAGATGGTTGTGTGAAGATCACAGAATTATGGAATGGTTTAGGTTGGAAGGGATCTTAA
>VYZP01016270.1:7497-22311 GCA_013400635.1 Hypocryptadius cinnamomeus | reverse complement strand
TTTGTTTGGGAGGGTTTTGGGGTTTTTTTTATTATCAGAGAAAAGTACATGTCACATTTTCACAAGGAGTGCTGTGGATGTGAAAAACTTTAGTTTACAAATGAACATCTGATAACATCAACCTACAAGTAAGCTTACCAAAATTACATTATCCTTAGGTACTCATGAAGTTGTAAGCTGCCATAGCTTACTGTTAGGTTTGGTCTTCCCATTTGACTTCTACTTCATAGAGGGAGAGAATACCCCTGAGCTCTGTGCTAGTAACTTTACCCAGCTGTGCTGTCAACCTTCTGTCTGTCCTTTACGGTTCATAGGCAAAGCCTTGATATGTGAATAATAATGTTGCTTTAGTGATCTTTAGTGATTGCATCCCCATGACTGGACCGACACATACTGAATCTCAGTTTGAAATGTCTTCCTCATTGATATTGGATTTCATGGTGAGAAACCTCTTAGCAATGTCCCTGATAAGACTCAGAATATTCCTGCAGTAGAAGCCAGGATATGGCTTGGAACTGTTGGCATAGTAGCTACTTTAGCAATGGACACTGGAATTAAAGCATCTGAAATGGCAGGGAGCTTGGAGCTAGATGATTTTTGGAGTCCCTTCCGACACAAACCATTCTATGAGTCTATGAAATGGTGTCAAGCAAATGTGATTGATGTGGCAAGCTGAGAACAATTTCTTAAAGGGGAGGCTAGGAAAAGCAGGGGTTGGGTAGGAGTAAAAATGTGCTGCATGTTTCATCAAGTGCATGAGCAGCCGAGCTGCAAGTGGCAGTTTGTCTTAAAAGGTCTTAAAATACTTGGATGAATTTTCTAAGGTGACAAAGTGCCCACAGGAAGAATGTAATCAAGTACAGCAAAAATCTCATAGGGTTCTAATTTGTATTAGGGGCTTGGAGACTCTGAGCTTGTGCTTCAGGTAAATGGCTATCATGGAGTGGTATAAAACTCCCAAACAACTGACTTGGTAAGTTTGTTCTACTTTAAACACATTTTCTAGAAACTACTTTGTACCTTTGTAAGACTGCACTGTTTTTTATGCATGGAGTAGCTTAAAGAACAGAAATACCTTTTTTTTTTTTTAATTTTAGGCATTTTTAGGTGAGCATTGTATCTATACTGCTTTTGCATCTTCTTATACCGTATATATTCTTTATTAACATATTTAAGATAGATCCAGGATCACAGATAACAAAACTGACAGATATTTTACTTTTGATGTGCATACCACTTTAAAATTAAGCTTATTAAAGATAATACAATGATCCATCGGCAGGCCTTCAGCTGCAGACTAAGTGGTGACAGGCTATTTGGTGAACAATTTACTGAGTGTCTCACTTCCCCCTCCTTCTTAACCATGGGCATTGTAAGTTCATTCTATTAGCCTTAATAGGTTTGCTTTCAAAGTGTTTTACTTGGAAGATTTAAACCTGAACTCTATCATATGTCAGCCTACAGCTAACTTAAGCAACAAAACTAAAAGAAGATGCACCATATTTATCTATGTGCATACTTGTGTGCATGGCCACAAGTAGCAGCATCTAAAACATGTGAATAAATGACATACTGTGCCTTGTGTAATGCTCTTTTGCTATGGGTCTTTCATTGTTCCATAGGGTATCTCAGGATTTTTTTTTTCCTCTCAATTAAAGAAGAGTTAATAGCAGGCATCTCCAGCTAGGCATGCACTAGCTGAGAAAGGTTGTACAAATGAGAGAAGAGCTTGTTTTCTTCACATAACAACTCCAGTAGGCATATCTGAGGGCTGCCCTCTGTCCCAGCAGGATGTCCTTTTCTCTCCACCTGGGACCCAATGACAGAATTAGCAAGCAAGTTGTAACAGATTTAGCCTTTGAGGAAAGGACAGGCTCAGGCAGCTTTGTTCAGACTAGTGGGACAGAATTGCAGCCATTATCTTTTCCCTATTGCTGCCTTTTAAACAGTTCCTCAGATAGTACTGCCACTTTTATGGAACCTAACAAAGACACTGAAGCAGCTGCGTGCCTCCCATCACTTCCATTCCAGACATCCTTCTAAGTGGCTCCCCCTCACAATAACACTAGCCCTGAAAAATTTAGGTCTTTTCAGGACTCAATATTTCTTCCCTTACTTTGATGACTTAGAACAGTAACTTGGAGAGGCCAATACAGTAAATGTATGCAAGTAAATGTAAAAGCCAGTTATCAACAGCCACACTTTCCATCACCCTGGCAAGTCACCACCATGGAGAATCCCATACAGTCCTTGGCCAAACTCAGCCCAGCCAAGGCAGAAGTGACAACAATGATTAGTGACCAGGACCTTGCACTGTTCTTATCCTGAGCCACTATTCACCTTCTGATCTCTACAGCCTTAAAGTCCCCTCGATTTCGCTGCATGCTCAAATGACTAATGGTAAATGTTGCCCTCTGCAGTTTTACAAGACGGCTTTGCTCCCACGGGACAGGGATGAGAACCTGATAAACCACTGTGTGGAGTTACTGCAACTTGCTTTCTATCACTCTTAATGCACTGGCCATGGCCAGTGACCCAGGACAGTATTCACCACACCTCACACCCAGCCCAAACACACAGTACTCATTTCCCAAATGCTGCTTCCTTGGTCACCTACTGAGAGGGCTGTTTGTAGAAGAGTTAACAAAACTCAGGGTAAAGACATCAGGAACTGAAAACACAGCCTTTTTTACTGCTGTGGAATGCACCCACAAGAGAAATTAGGCAGTGCTGGAGAAAAGATCCCGAGAGGAATCTGTGGAGTGGTTCTCCACACTGGTTATCCCACACTGATAAGACAATGAAAGTTCCTGTACATGTCAGTCAAAATAAGACAATTCTTCCAGGCAGAATAGAGTGCAGCAAACCATTGGATTGTTCCCACTTAACTCTTCTTATACTGCCAGGTCACCACAGCCAAGGCCTCCCAGGAATTCCTTGCCAGGTTAGTCAAACAGCTTGCCTATCATCATCTCAAGAATCCACAGTCTCCTGACCTCATGAAGTCAAGAATATAATCATAAGTATTAGCCTGCACAGTCTCTGCTTACTGCTGTCCATAGTGTCTTAGCAGCTGATTTGATGCAAATGTTACTTCTAAAAGTTACCACTTCAAGACACAATCCTCTTTCCAAAGTTTATCTTTCATCCATCTTCATGACAGAATATTGTTGATTATCATAATAAATCTTCTTCTCAATTTGTATAGAATTGATTCTTAAACAAATGCCATCTGTCTATTCATTAGTAGTACCAAATCGTTTGTATTTGGCTGTTGATCTTAGGTTGATTTAAAAGTACGTGAATACCTTATTGATGCCATTCTATAGATGAGGCAACAAAGGCATAGAATAGCTCATAGGCCTGAGCTAGATCTCTTTGAAGCTAAGTTAATTCCTAAGCCATTATATACACTAGAGGCAATGGATACAGGGGGTTTGGTTCTGCCTACACATGCCAGTAGTAGAGACAGGATTAAAATCTAAGTCTTCTGAATGCAGTGTCTTGCCTGGTGAGCCACAGGATTATTTCACTGTTTTTTTCTGCTTTACTCTATGGCCTAAAATAATTCACATATTTTATCTCTAGCCTGCTCTACACCATTTCAGAAACAGATTGCACTTACATTCTATTTTTTTACAGTTTCATAGTCTCTTCAGGACTTCAAACAAAATAAATGTGAAGTTGACTCTATTAATGTTTACAGGACCTGGACTTAACGAGTATATGTGTTAGACTGTCTGCCTGTGTTTGCAGGTTTTTTTTTTCCCCTCTATGACTGTACCTTTCAAA
This sequence comes from Hypocryptadius cinnamomeus, assembly GCA_013400635.1. NCBI lineage: Eukaryota > Metazoa > Chordata > Aves > Passeriformes > Zosteropidae > Hypocryptadius > Hypocryptadius cinnamomeus. The sequence goes on along the minus strand of VYZP01016270.1, from coordinate 18,519 downwards.
TTGGTGTTTGAGTTTTGAGAAGGTTGTGAGGACTTAAATTGCTGGCACAGGAAAACTGCAAGGATATAATGTCTATAATAAAGCATTCCATTTATCTACTTATGCCTGCATTTTTTGAATTATCAAGCACTTAGGGATGTACAGACAATCAGACAGCTGAGTTAGCTAAACATTCTCAACCTCATTATTCTGCATAAATGCTAGAATAGGTACCAGAATGAACCATTCCAGCCTGCTAGTTTTAACTCTGGATTCCCTTTAGTATAAAGCTATGCTGTGGGGAGAAGGAGAAAGTATTCTCAACATTTACATGTTCCATGAATCCTGATTGCCAGCCTTGTACAGACTGTTCTCTTTTAGCAATAAAATTAGAGTAGCTGGAGGAACAAATACCCCCTGCTTTACAAGCAGCTTGTTTGAGACATCACCAAGAGGGACCTCTGGAGGTACCTGGGTAGTTTGATTCTACATAATTTTCAATCAAAAGGCTTCAGAATGCCAATTAGTGAAATCTGTCACAGCCCTTGAACAGAACCTACAGTACTTTCAGTCAAGCACAGAGATATGATTCTCATTTTGGTGAAAAATGTAAGAAGGGAGGAGGCAAAAAATAAAGCATTAAATGATCATGTCTGGCATTACCAGGCCTATTTGACTTTCATCTGGGAGAGAGGCATTATGCTGTGAATTCTAGAGACATGTCCTATCATTTTGCTGGACAAAGTCCCCAAATACCTCTAAATCTTTCAGTCTCAATTAGATTAGTCTATCTGAAAGAAGGAAAAGAAATTCTGAGAGCAACTAATGCTACTACAAGTTAGCCTCAGCAGTGTATCTGTACCAGGACACACAGAGATTGATCATCCTAAGGAAGAACAGCAAACACTGCACGCTTTAGCCCCGTTGTGTAAATCCCCTAGCAATTTGACTTCCCTTTTCTTTCCTTGCTAAGTCCCAGGAGATGTTATGAGTAAATAAAAGCTGCTGCTCTCTTAATCATCCTTCAACCCTTCCCACCTGATCAGTTTTAGTGGTGCTGAAAAGCAGTGCCAGTAATGTCTTAACTGTGTTGCACAGAAGCTTCCCAACTGACCACTTCTCAGCATAGTTTTCCTAAAGAAGAAGAAGCCATCTGGAGTCTGCTAGGAATAATCTTTTATATATATAAATGTATATATAGTAATATATATATATAAGTTGCATTTTCTCTCTGTTCAGTCCAGTCATCGAGCCTGTACAAACTTAATGGATAATATCTCAGGTGAGAGGCATGACTGGCTGCTTAGTTACCAGAGGAAGTTTAAAAGGTGTGAACACTCCCTCAACCTTTCCTGCCTGTCATTCTGAAACTCCCTCTGTCAGACAGCCCCATCTGTCACTCAGGAACTACATCTGCTTGCCTGTTTATCTTCTCACTTGGGGTTGAGGTCACTTGCCCTCCTTTTAGGTAATCAGAGGAGACAGTAGTAATCAAAGCACAGTATCTGTGCTCCAGGGATGTCTTTTTTGAATAGTCTCTCTGTACGCTGTTCTGCAAATCTTGCAAAGTAATGTAGACATGTACAACCAGAGAAAAAGAACAGGGGAAAAGGTTTAGCTTGAGATCCAGCTAGAGGAAAAAAGTATTGTTCAATCTATACGCTACCTGGAAAAACAGGTGTAATATTCACTGAGGAATTTCTCATGTGTGACAAGAAAAATATCACTAAGTTTATTAAAGGGTAGCCTTTCACAGGATAATCCAATGGATGTCCTAGCACAGATGTAAAGTGCAAAAAGGAGTTGAAAGTGCTTATTTTTCAAAAGAGTAAATCAGCCTCCTGACTGTTCAGTGTTCTTAAGGGACTATCCATAAGACAATGTGCCAGTCTGCGTGGAGTTATTAATTTTGCTCTCTACATTTCCTCTACTAGATACCTTTGTTAGGCTCTGATAAACAGTATTAAATAGCTGTCAGGTCCTGCCTTCAAAATCAGCACATTATAGCATCTACTAAAGCTATTCCTGTGGAGCTGATTCTGAAAAAAAAGCTTTATACTCTGGATTAGAGATTTGTATCTGCAGGAAAGAGCAGCGAAAGAACAACTGGGTTCAGGGAGAGAAGAAGCGTCTGCCTTGTTTGCCCTTTGCCTAATTGTGTAGTGGGCTGGCAGTTTGCCTTACCTTGCAGACCCTTGCTCATCTTGAAAAGATTTAAAGCATACTAGTACCAGCCTGGTCTCTCAAGACTGATTTCTCTCTGCAATGCTATTGTGATGAATCATGCATTACTATGATTAGCAGAGAGAGGTACAATTACTTTTTTGCCGCCATGGCTGGTAAAGGATTGCCTGGAAGCCCAGATGTGACAGAGGTGGAAAAAGCGTCTTCAGGGACATGAAGGCAATGGAGAGATGGAAACTGTTGCATTTACAGTAAAAAAAAACCCAAAACCCCAAAAAAAACCAAACGAAACAAAAAAAAAAAACAAAAAAAAAAAAACAAAAGAAAAAATTAAAAAAAATTGAAGAGGGGAACAGGAGGAAAAAGACTTGTAAATGAACACTATCAGGAACAGGGCCCTGACTGCATTGGACCTTCCCTCCAAGCAAGTTTGACTCTTCTCATGCATAAGAACCTGCTTATCAGCAACTATTTGTAGCAGATGGTACCCCCTCAAGAGCGATTTAAAAAAAAAAATAATGACAGAGACACTGAAAGATACTGAAGAAGAAAAACAAGCTATCCTGGAGAAGGTTTAATAGTATTATCAGGCAACTGAAAAGTGCCTGTCAAAATTCAAAGGAAGCAGGGTGGGGAGACAGAGTGGAAGAGAATATAATTAAGAGGAGAAGAGCATTGGCTAACTGCATGGTAGCCCCCACATGGTCTCCATTCCTGGAAAAGACAGCAAGCTGCTTCTTCCTAATGCTGGTTGTTTTTATCCTGCTTGAAGAAGGACACTGAGATGATACCAATGTCCTAAGAGCCTTTGAAATTCAAGTCCTCAATGGAGAGGAAATAAAATTTTAAATGGCACAAAAGCATAACAAACCATTTTCTATTTCTATATTGTAAACAACAGTAATCTTTTGATGCCCTTAACATCTTTTCCTTGTTTCCCAATAATCTCTCATTTCTCTCATTGCCAAGGCATGAACACTTGCAATACTTCTAAATTTCTATCAGTCTTTGTGGACCAGAATTGCTTTTACAATGTAGTCTCTTATAGGTTGGCAGGGCAGCTTATGTGAAAGGTCCAAGCAAACGTTTGGTGCTTGCACCATTAAAACCAAAGGTGCACCTACAGTCAAAGTGAAACCACAGAATCCTGGAATGGTATGGGTTGAATGGACCTTCAAGGTCATCTGGATCATTTCAATCCCCCTTTCGTGGGCAGGGACACCTTTGACTAGACCAGGCTGCTCAGAGCCCCATCCAGCCTGGCCTTGAACACTGCCGGGGCTGGGGCATCTACAACTGCTCTGGGCAACCTGTTCCAGCGCCTCACCACACTCTAAATCCCTAAAGGGTTTTTTCCTAATATCCAATCTAAACCTACCCTCTTTCAGTTTGCAGCCGCTCCCCCTTGTCCTAAAAATGTGGCCCAGACTAGCCCACCACTGAAGTCACTTAAATTATGTTGATCTGAGTGTGAATCTCAGACTAACAGGACGGACTGAGGGGTGGGCTGACATGTTGGTCCCATTTCCCTTCAATTTGACTGGAAACGCTCACTGACAGGCAACCACGTAATTATGAGGTTTGAAAATACCCCTGTGAGCATCTAGCCCATGGACCTCGCTCCCGCTTTCTGCAGGAGAAGGAGACCTTGTCCTCCCGTCTGGTCCCAGCCCGCGGCGCAGGACACGCCCGAACAGCGGCGCGGCGGCTCCGAGCGGGGCTCTGCGGGCCCTCCCGGCCGCTCCGAGCCCGACAGACGGACAGACAGACGGACGGGATGGTGGGAAGAAAGGGAGGAGGAAGACATGGAAGGAAGGACCGGCGCTCCTCTGCTGCCCTCTGCTGCGGGGCCCCGCGCCGCTGCGCTCCCTCCGAGCTCCCGGGAGAGCCGCCGTGCCAGCTCAGCTCCGCGCGGCCGGGAGACGGGAACGCCGCTGGGTGCGAGGCGATGCCGCCCTGTCCCTGAAGGAGCGACTGAAGAGGGGTTCCTGCAGGGACAAAGGCCGGACCAGGAGGTGGAAGCACATTATTGACACATTTGAGGGGTCAAAACTTGTCCCCCTGTGCTCCCAGAGCAAACTTGAATTTAGCAGTTTGTTCATTTTATGCCTTAAGATGATTAACGCCCCAATCAAGAGTTCTGAGCGAGGAAAAACTACGAATTTGACACGTTTCGTGATGTTATTGAAGTGATATTAATTGAAACTTAAGCAGCACCTAGGAATGCGGCATCATTCGGGACGAGCTGCAAGGGCACAGGCGGGGACAGCAGAGCCGGGATGCTGCCAGCCCTCCGGCACGGCTTTCCCCGCATCTCGAGGGCGCTGGCACACAGGCGGCATGCGAGGGCACGAGCACTCGTGCCAATTTTTATTTCTCTCCCGTTTCCATGGGCTGAAAGCCATTTCAGGACTTTCCCCCCAAGCCAAGCGCTCGGTACAGCGCCGCAGGTGCTCGTGGCCCTCCCCGAGCGTCGCTGTACCGAGGTCGGCACTGCTCAGGTGCCTTGAGAGGCCGGGCACTCCTTCGCTCGCTCCTAGTCCCCTCCCAGGCTCTCGTACCCCCATCCTTGTCCCTTTCCCCTCCTCTCTCCCTCTCCCGCCTCAGGCGCGCACAGGCACTGCCGGGGGCGGGACCCTCCCCCAGCCCCGCCCCCTCGGCGCAGGCCCATAGGCCTCTGCCGCTGCCAATCAACATGTCCCGCCTTTCCTCCTCGCTGCTGAATCAACTGCCGAGCAACGGATTGCGGCGGCCATCGATTCCCTCGGCTTGCCCTGCCGCCCCGGTGCCAAGTAAATCCCGTTCCCGGTGCCGGTCCCTGGTCCTGGCCGCGGGATGTAGGAGGACGCGCGGCCGAAGGTACCCGGGCAGCGCCGCCGCCTGTCGCCTGCAAGGGCGGGCGCATCCGCCGCCGCGGCCGTGTGGCTGTAGGCGTTCCTCGGGGAGACCGGGAAGGGGCACGGCTGCTCCCCGCCTGCCCCCCCGCCGCCGGTCCCGCCCGTGCCTTTGGCGTGTGCCTGCCCGTCCCGCGGGGCCATGGAGCGCGCGTTCACGCCGCTGGAATGCCTCCTGCCCGCCGGTACGGTACCTCCCGCCCCAGCCGGGCAGCGCAGGGAGGGGAGGGGAGCGGGGCGGCCGCGCCTCCCGCAGCCCCGCCGAGCTCCGCTGCGGAAACGCCGCCGCGCGTCTGCCCCGCCGCCTGTCTGCCCCGCTTTGGCTGAGTTCTGGGCTCGGTACAGCGCTTTGATACCGTGTTAACCCGCTGTGGAATTCGAATTGTCATTTAAACCCCGAGACCTTCGGGTTCAATGGGTGCTTTCCGTTTGCTGCCGCCCCTTTCTCGGCTTGGCCGGGCAGAGCGCTCCGGTGCCCCCTGGCTGTCCCGTATCTCCTGGCTGCCCCCTGGGGCCAGGGGTCCCCGGGCTGGGCATCCATCCCCCGTGTGCCTTTGGCTGCCCGCCTCCTGCCCGTGTGCTTTGCCCTAGAGCCACCCTTGCACCCTGCCTTGCCCTTCGGTTCTGTACAGGAAAGCTTTGAGGTTTGTGTTCAGGGTTTTCTTTGGTTTTCCCAAGCTATCCAACAGTCTTGTGGTTTTGATACTATTTTTGAGACCTGAGAGGTGAGCTTTGTTAATATGCATCATTAACCTCATTATGTGTCTAAAGGATGGAGCACCTGTAATAAGCACAGACTTATCCAAGTGGCTTGTACACAGTTTGGAATAGGTGCCTCTTCTTCACTCTGTGTTTGCACAGAGTGCAGTTCAGTAGGGTCAAATTTGTTGTTCAGTGATACAATTATGAACAGTAAATATTTTTATCTTTCTATAACTTGACTTTAAAGCTGCATAAAAATATTTTAGGCATAGCAGCTGAATTCTGACACTTCTCTTTTCTACTCTGTTCTGGCACAGACACCAGCTGCTGCATTGAGGTAACTGCTGTTATTTATTTACTAGTAAGATCTGTAGGAAGGGCAGAGTTTAACAGAATGCACACTTTCAACAATTCAGTATGTTTTTACAGCATTTTAAGAGCATGTTTAAATTCATTCCACTATGATAAATTTTTTAAACTCATGCTTCAGTCTGATTCTTCAAAACTTCAGGATATGGTCAAAACTACTAACAGGTAAAGCTGCACTCAGGGTATTCTTGCCAGATATGTGTATTTGACAGTGTGTGGATGTGGACTTTGAGACACACTGTTGCTTTGGGGGGAAAGAGAGAATGAGCATGTAGGTGAGATTTTAATGGGTGAACTTTGATTCATTGTGACATGATGTTCTCTTGTATACAGTGAGTGATTATTAAGTATGTAATAAGGCCAAACAAAAAGCTACCTTTAGTTGATAACAGGACTGGAGCACTTGCCCTAAGGCTGAGAAAACTGGGCTGTTCAGGCTGGAGAAGAGGTTGCTGTGAGGTCGTGTGCAGACCTCATAGCAGCTGTCCAGTATCAGAAGGGGGCCTATGAGGAAGCCAGAGAGGAACTCTCCATCCAGAGCTGTAGTGATAGGACAAGGAGTAATGGGCTCAAATTCAAAGAGGGGAAGTTCAGGTTATGGATATTAGGAAGAAATTCTTTACTGTGGGGGTGGTGAGACACTGGAACAGGTTGCCCAGAGAGGCTGTGGATGCCCCAACTCTGACACTTAAAGACCAGGTTGGATAAGGCCTTGAACAACCTCGTTTAATGGCTGGTGTCCTTATCCATGGCAGGGAAGATTGGAACTAGGTAATCTGTAAGGTCCATTCCAACCCCTTAACGTTTTATGATTCTATAAATTTATCCCTATGGAAGTACCAGCATTGCTGTCTGTATTATAAGATAGTTGCCTTTGATAGACATTGTACAATGCTAGGGCTACCATATGTCCTCAGTTTCCAGGAGTTGCCTGTCTTTTTCTTTGGTTATGTCTGGTTGGATTTGAAGATTGGAGATGTTTGTTCAGTTTTCTTGTGACCCACAGCCTTCTCATACCGTAGGCTCCAGCTGGATGTAAAGGAACCTGCTTCTCTGAAAGAAAAGTCTGCTACTTGCCTACAGATCAGTTGGTTATACAGGCTGTGCCTGTAAAATGCACAGTGGTGCTTCATCAGGATCCTTGTCATCATTACAGACGCTCATTACCAGCATTACCAACTGAATTAGCCTGCTCAAAGTATACAATGCTGAGCAGATTTATTTGGCAATTCCACCGTTTAAACTCTGGTATCCCGCTTGGGGAAGTCAGAAATAAGGTTTTCCAAGTTGGATAGCTAAAATGAGCCTCCCAATTTCTTCTGGAGGAAGTACCTACTGGTAGTTCCTCCATCTGTTTGTTTCATTGGGATAGGTATTTAAGTGTCCAGATAGTATAAAGCTAATCAGTGAAGAACATGGCACTTCTTAAAGGCTAAACATGAGGCTTACAAAATAAACCCTTTTGAAGCCGTTGAAGCACTATGGGCCTTTCCCCTTTCCTTCAATACTAGATATAGTATTATGTATAGCAACGTGTGACTGTGTTTGTGGTGGGGACACTGTGAAAGATTCATCAGCTATGTTTGAAAATGATTCATTACTTTGTTTCTCCTCTTGAAGTTGTTCAAAAATTATTTTTTATTGATACAGGATAGAGTAAAACACTCCCAGGTTTTAGAACATTATAATATTAGATACCTAAATTGGAATTTCAGGGCCATGTATGCCTTAGTAATTTTAGTCAGTGTAGTTAGAGCGAGTTCTTAGATTGTACATCTCTCTCCATCTCACCTGACTGATGTTCAAGTAGTAGATATTTGAGAACTACTGTGCTAACTAGTATGCTCAGAGACTTTGAACATTATTCAATCAAACAGCTGGAGTGCAGTTGAAAATCACTGTACTGCAGTTAGAACACCGTGCTTTGGAACTATGCACTGGACTTTAGAACTATGTTGATTTGCTTAACATAGTTCAGAATGGTTAACAAGATAGAATTTGAAGTGGGATTGAGTCTAAATTTATGTCTTGCTCACTGAAAAAGATATATTTTCATTTCCTCATGGAAGGAAACCTTTAAAACGTCTCACAGAAGGCTCCACCACAGAGACCTGCACGCTGTGTGAAAGGGTCAGGCAGAAGCTTCACAGGCAAGGCTCTTGTAGAAGGCTCATAATGATGTCACACTGCAGCCTGTGAGTTCATGACAAGAGTAACTTTGTTTATCTGGAGCATCCTTTGATAGACTCGACATTTCCCTCCTGCTGTTTATACCCTTCTCTTGCACTGTCATTGCCTCCTGCTGCTTGTCCCAGACTGTGCTGCAGGCACTTCTGCAGAGAGACAAGTGTTTCTAATTTATTATTTTAATACCATGAACTTTGGGAGCTGAGTGTGCTGTGCTTATGACTGCTTAACAGTGGAAGTACTGTAGCATCCTCTAATAAGGTTACCTCTGAATACCACTTGAGATTTTGAGAAGGGCAGAGTGCCAGTTTGCCAGGCTGTGTTTTCTCACAGGGAACGTTTTGCATTGCCTGCCGTAGCATGGCCTGGATTCTTGCTCATCTCCAGATGTGATTAATGATTCCTTGCCTTGCACAGTCCTTAAAGTGTGGCTCAGTATTGGTTTTATCAAGTGGAGTGATGCAGAAGGAGGATGTGTTCCTCAGTTTATAATCCAACAGCTCCCAATATGAGTGTCTTGCCTTGTAGAGGTGGAGGGGCTACAAAGAAGCGGCAAATCTTATTTATCCCTCTGCTCTCTTCTGTGCCTTGCTGAGGCTATGCTGGAGCCGAGCTTGCTCTGAGTTGCGGGGAGCCTGTGCTACCAGTGAAAGTTGGTTTCCCTGTCCCCACTTCTCCATGCCCCGAGTCAAATGCACTCCTGAACTACACTGTGTTCAGAACTGGTGGTTAAGATGCGGTTTCCTCAGAAGTGGGTGTGCTGTCTTTATCTCACTGAAGCAAGGTCATCTATATGCCATGAGAGACAGATCCACACCATATAGGACAAAGAGTGCTTCAGAATTATGGAGAAAATATATAGTCATCTCTTTGTGCAAAGGGACTATAAAATCCTGCATTGAATTTAAAGCAAAGAGAACAAGAGGAAGCCACAATATGCTCTGAATGCTCTTCTATCATTCTGCACTCTTGATTGTCTCTTGCTTTACTCTATGTCTTCTGGAAATGTTACTGGCTGTAAACGAGTTACCTCTGAAAGGATTGTATCACCATATTCCTTTTAAATGCCTGGGGCTTGAACTTCTTCCTTAATGTTCCCTTTTATCTGACACTAGGGATTCAAAGTTATTTTGTGAAACGGTGACATGTTTGCCATTCAGTGAATGACCTCAGGTCTGGTACATGTGCCAATGGCTGTTTAAATGTCCCTTTACTAGAGCTCTCCATGGTATCTACGATGCGTTATCTTGCCATCTAATTCACAAAACTCTGTGGTAGGAATCAAGACAGTGGTGGGGCTAGAAAATCAACGTGATGGTCTCTGTTGGTTCCTAAATATTAAAGCTGTATGGAAAAGGTGTGGAGTCCCAAATTATTGGATAGCTCTGCAATTTTGCAGGAATTGTGCCACAGCTGTTGGGTCAGGCTAGTGAAGTTTTCAGGTGAATCAGGTCATTCAAAAGCTGTTATTGAATTCACTTAAACTGAAAAAGTGTTAACGGGGGTGTCAGTTCTTTTAAGACTACTACTTCGATTCCTTAATAAAATTAGAAAGCACTTCCATATGGCTGTTACATTATTCTGTCTTTTTAAATAAAATACTTTTTTATTTTTCTGTGCATGTTGCTGACCTGCTCTTGTTCTTCATTTCATTTAAGTAGCAACACCATTAATCTAGTCTAGTTACCTGAAACTCATTCGTTTGTTTTTGAAGTAGCTGTTAATATTCAGCTGCTCAGACCCTGCTGCTTGCTGGGTCAGCATTTGTTTTGTAAGTATTATTGTATAGATTACTTACAGGTGCACTTATGAGTGAAGTATTACAGGCAGAATGGCATTTGAAAGACACACAGACACACTCATTGTTAACCTCACCACTTTCTTTTAGGTCTTTGCTTTCACTCATGGAAAGATTTTGGAGTTCTCTGTACTTTTTTTTTTTTTTAATGCTTTCTGTGCAGGTGTGTTATTTAGAATGGGGTAACAAGGCATCTTTAACCATTTTAACAAGGCACATTTAACCATTGGAGCTAATAGGAAAATGAATTCATCTTTACTTATTTTGCTTGGTTTTGCCACCTTTTGAAACATGTTGACTTCAGTTGCTGTCTATGTGGATGTTGGATTCTCATGTTTTGCAGCATCTGCACTGACAGTTCCATATCTTGCAGTCACAAACACAAAAAGCCAAAAAAAGAGAAAAAAACAAACCAAAAATTAAAATCCACCTCCAAAAGGACCACAAATAAGCAGTCTAACAAAAAGAACCCCAAAAGAACAAAGTTAACCACCAAGTATAAGAGCAATAATGATGTTACTGGAATTTATGAGACAAAAACATTCATTACTGCTTGCCAGATAGTAAAGCACCTGGATAAATTAAATTCCTTTTGGAAGGTCTTGTTATTTTCCATCAGCTGAGGCTTAAAGCTAGGAAATACACTAGCTGATCTCCTGTAGTCTTTTTTTTTGTTCTATTTTTTTCTCATCTCTCTCTTTTTTTTTTTTTGTTTCTTTTTTTTTCTCCTGTGATTTAAGGAGATGGGAAATCCACTTGTTCCAGTCATCAAATGTTCATGTTGCTTGTATCCAGTTGCACGTGTGCAGGACTACTGAAAACCATTTAAACTTGTTCTTGTTACAAGAGCAAAATATCAGTCTTGAGAAGGTACAGGTGGTCAAAGAGAATCATGAACTTTCAGCTTTT
>VYZP01016268.1:0-13717 GCA_013400635.1 Hypocryptadius cinnamomeus | reverse complement strand
TAAAGAAATGACAAAACCGAACCAAAATAAATGATAATTTAAAAAAAGCCCCCAAACACTGCCACCCAAGAAAGCTTCAGAACTGGTAAAATTCATACCAGTAAATTAATATTCTATATATTCTCCCATGGGTGTAAATTGAGGTACAAAATTACGGTTTTTTTCTGTTCAGACAGCTGTAGTAATCTCTTCCACTTTCAGCAGCTCCTGTGTGAGGTTCTGCAGTCAGTAAGCTTGTGAGGGATCAGTGCTGTGGTAGCCATGCAGGGATTTCCTTGCAGCTGACATTGGACAAAATCACTGATTTCCAACCATTTTCATGTGGCACTGAATTTTAGGGTTTCACAGCTGTGGAAACCATAGCCATATGCATATGTGCAGCTCCAAGGTCATACAAATTGGTGCTTTACAAGCATTTTGTGTTGCATTTGTGTTGTATTCTGTGGGAAGGCTGCAGTGGTTGTAACACAATGTGTGTCTTTCCAGGGTTTAGCCAGAGCACAGTAGATTTTTGTGCAGTGAGTTGAAATGTATTTCTCTGACTACAGCATACCTCTTTCCCCCTGTCCCCACAGCAGCCACAGCAGTTTCTCAGGTGTTGTATGGTTGTCATTTGGTTTGCAGGCAAATAGAGGACTCTGCTATGTGTACATGCTGGTCCATCATTGAGCAGATTTTTTCCAGTGGCTGTCTCCTTTCAGCTGAGGAATCTGTCTTTTTTCCACCTGCTTCGCTCAGTCTAATGACAGACATTCTTCTTGCAATGGATGCTTCCTTTAATTGAGTTGGGTATGGTAGTGTTCTTTCAAACAAGCTTGGAGGTGGGAAAATGGCAGGGTCTGGAGAAATAACTCTGGGCTCCTCAGAGCCCTGGCATTTGCAATGGAGAAAAGTCTTGTAGTAATGAGTTTCAAAAATGTTTCCACAAAGAAGCAGTTTGAGAATTTAAAATTTAGAGGAGGAAGGGGAAAGTTGCAATTAGTGAAAAGAATGTTAGTAGTACTTAGCAAGAGGTAAAACCCCTGGCAGCTATAATTAGAGGACTTTATTCTCTCCTTTTCAGTGAGTCATTCCATAAAGAATGGATTAAATGTATTTTTAAAATCCTTTTTCCTTGTTAAAACCTGAATAGGAGAAGGAAAGGGAGTCACAGAAGAATGTATTAACAATGCAGAAAATGCAGACTCGTACAGATTACTGAATATTAACCTTGAGACAAGGCAGAAATTTGCTTTTTAAAGTGGCAGGTATGTTGGTACAAATCTACTTTTCTTCATTATATCTGCTCTGATGAACAGAGGTTAAAAAGTAGTCCTGTAGTGAAGCATGGGTAGATTTGTATGATATGGGTTATATTCTCTTGGGGAAAAGTCCTTGAGTATTCAGTTTTTGGAGTTATGTGTAGAGCAGAAGTATCTGGTGTTCTCTTCCTATGCTGCACGTTGTGTATGAGCCACTTCAGTGTCTCAGAATTGGCCAAATGTGTGGCTGTGGTAACGTGACATAAGCCTGAGCAAATAATCCCTCCCCCTTAGCAGCAGCTCTAACAGCTTAGAACTTGATAAAAGAAAGCTGGGAGATGCACCTGCACTTTTTGGTAATGGATATCATTGGCCATAATATATTTACAATGTTTGAGGTTCCTCTGATGGAAGCCCTTTACAGGTATACTGTGTGATTACATTTACCTAAATAAGAGATGAGTTTTCTCCTAAAAAAAACCAAAAACCAAAACAACAACAACAAAAAAACCAAAAACCAAACCAAACCAAAACTGCCTCTTATTTTCCCCTATATTTAAGAATTAACATAACCAAGTTGGGAACTTCTGCCTTGAACAAATGAGATCATTTTGACTAGCTGAAGCTCCAGAAGAGCAGTTTGCCTCCAGGTTTTAGCATTATAGAGTAATGAAGATTGGAAAGGATATCTAGTCTAGCCCTTGCTGAATTAGATCTGCTCTCCTGAGGGCAATATATGGTTGAGGCTTAAATATCTCCAAGGGTGGAGGATCCAGAGGCCTGGGTGACTTGGTCCAGTCTTTGACCAACCTTATGGTGAAAGAATTTTTCCTCGTACTTAGTTGGAATTTCTTGTGTTGCAGTTTGTGTCCATGGCTTCTGTTACTGAACACCTCTGGGAAGAGTCTTCTCTTCCTGCCCATTAGGTAGTCAAAGACAGCAGTTGAGTGGAAGCTGGGGGCTACAACTCCCTCAGAGGCACTTCTGCTATGTAGGAGCCCAGCAGGAAGGAGCAGGAGATGCTGGTGGGAGGTTGGTGCTGGGGACTTGAGTACAGCAATGAGGAAAGAGAGCAGAGGTGCAAAAGGTCATGTTCTTACATTCAGCCCTGCAGGTCGAAGAAATGCACAATTCCTTGGATTTGTTGTTTCTCTGTGATTGTAATGACATATATGCACTGTGCATATTTATGTTGCAAGAGTTATTTGTGCATGAAGATCATGGATGAGGAGAAAGGCATCTCCAAACGCTGACCTGGCTAAGTTATAGCTGGAGAACAAAAAGAATATGAAATCCCAAGTGACATCTCAGACTAATTTTGTTTTTATTCTGCTGCTGAATATGCATTTTTGCCATTTCATGCAGTAGCTTCTTAGATACATCCCCAAAATTTGTATTTTTGAATTGTTGTATTTAAATGCTTAAATTAAGTACCTATATTGTATATGGTTTGATTCCAAGATTTTCTCTTAAATGCCATGGTAACTATTAAAGTGTACTTTTCGAAGTGTCAGCTTAAAGCAATATTGGTAAAAATGATACCAGAATATCAGCGATTCAGAGCAGAGTGTTTTTCTTCCTAGGGGTATCTACAATAATGACAATTAAGAAAAATGTCCAAATACTTGCAAATAAAAGGTTTAAGTACAGTGAAATTACTGTGAGTCATTTTCAGATTTATGCTGCCTTGGCAACTGTTTTATTTTTTCTATTTTGTGATGGTAGTGGGTATTTAACAGTACCAGGGCAACAGTAAATGCTGTCAACACAAGAGAAGGAAATAATTTGTCTGAACTCCTCAAAGAAGTCCTGTTTTGTATGATAAGTATTAGATACCCAGAAAACAGTTTCTCTAAAGTAGCTTTGTGCCTAAAAGATGCCTGAAGCCATGTGCTAAGGGTCTCCAAAGCATTTCAGCACCCAATTCCACTAAACACTTCTGATGTTTTCCAGTGCTTTTAAAGGGTCATTTGTGACCTGCTGCATCTGTGTTACTCAGTCCAGTGTTTGGAGAGGCACACGAGGATCAGAATGGGAGTGCTGTGGAATCTTCTGCAAAGCAGCAATTCCCTGATCCCGATTCCCACTGATTTCTGGACTTGTCAGCTTTTGGGGATCTTCACTTGTGATGAATCAAGACACTGTGATAAATGTGTCATGCCTCTTGGAGAGGTACAGTCTCTTGTTAAGTTGCCTCAGGCATGCTTCCCTCTAGTCTGGAACAGAAGAATTAGAATTTTATGTACTATTCTTGAAATCTTGCTGAACCCTAATCTACCTAGATGTTGTCATCTAAATGCAGACTGCAGAACAAGCTCAGAAGTACACTAAAATAAATCACAAGTGAAGGCTGTGACTGTATTGAAATATTGGACAGTGAACAAGACCTGCTCCTTACCATCATATTAAATTACTCAACCTAAATCATGTGGAGGTTGTTAGCTGGAGCTGCAATGCAATTCAAAGCAGAAGCACTGCTTGCTATATATGGTTTCACTTTGCTCTAGAGATCCCTTAGCATATGTCTGAGATGATCCTGAAGAAAGTAGTGCTGACACATTTTGCTTGTACTCTTTGTACTACGTACAGGAAGAGAGAGGAGGCGTGGAACAAAGAGGTCAGGAAACTGGTTGCTCATATATATATATATATATACACATATACATATATACATGAATATATATATATATACATATATATATATGACTGCAGATTATATAGGCTGACAGCTTTGTGATCTCAGGCACACAGGCGTTTTGGACTTCAGAGTCCATTTCATTTCTTCTTAATCTGAACAAAGCACCTCAGCAATTGTGCAGTTTCAATCTATAAAACAATTTTGCACACGGGGTTTTGTGGGATCCTGTACCTGTGTGCTTGCAGGTCAAAAAACACTTCTCAAAATCTTGTCCTTGCAAAACCAGCCTGAAAGTCGGGTCTCTGAGAGTCATTTTGTGAAACTAACTGAGATGCTGCACTAGTTCATTGCAGGGAGGAACACCAAGAAGCCATGCTGCTAATTCAGAAGTCTGCAGCTTGCATGAATATTCTTCAGCTGTCATTTGGAAAGGCTGAAATTTTGCAATAGAAAATTAGTATCAATAAGAAAGGTTTATTGTCTTGTGTCAATATTATTACAATATTAACTTCACATTGATTCCAAGAACTCTCTGTTATATTTAGATTTGTGTCCTCTGACGTATGCTTAACAATTTCAGGATTTAATAATAAATTAAAATACAGATGGCACCCACTCTGGAACTAGATGGATTATCTTATTGTAAGATACTGGAACTGGAGAAGATAAAAGCAAAACTAGTTGTATTTTATAATTTCAGTACAATTTAATCTTATATAAATTTAAGGTTTTATATCAGTATGTTCATATATATGCATTAAATATGCATAATCATATGCATTAAACCTCTAGCTCTTACTTAAGTAATCTCCAACTTTCTTAAAGGCTTAAGAATATGCTTAGATGAAAAAATCAGTATGCTAAATATTTCAAACTGGAGGGATGAGAGAGAACTCCCCCACTGTATCTGCCATCCTCCTCTTGCTCTGGTTAACCAAAAAAAACACCCCTAATTTTCCAAGTGTATTCATGGACTCAAGAGCTTTAGATCTCAAAATTCTAATAGAATGCAGGAAAACTGCTTAAAAGTTTCCCTTTACAATCATCTTTATAGGTGGCAAATAAAATCAACACGTATTTAGTCAACATTAATAATTAACAAAAAAGAGTAATAGAAAATAATCCTCTGTCTCTTCCTTCATCTATCCTCTGCTTTGAATACATGGAGGAAATTCCAGGTAGCATTTCTGGAAAATTTTAAAGTCTTGCTTAAAAATAATTGAGTCCGAACTCAGCAGAGAGGTCTGTACAGCAAGGTGAGTTCCTGCATCTTCACAGAACAATGGATAAATAAAGTAGTGCAGTGTCCCCCTAAGAAAAGTCTTTTCTTAAATGGTATGTTAAATTAAACATTTTTACTCATTTTACTATTACAATAATATTCCTTTGAGAAAAATACTTACAAAATTATAAAAATACATGGTGTTACATTGTAGGTTACAGAAAGTGAATCCCTCTGTCAATCTCTTGAAGAACAGTATGTTATAGTCTAGATCAGAATAAATTAAAGAAAAATGTTCACTGAAAATATTAGGAAGCCTTTAGGTGGCATGGAAGCAAACAGGCAGCTTTTTGTACAGCACTTATTTTGAACATCTTTCTCTCTTTCCCCTTTTCCTATTTTTTTTTTTTTTTTTAAGGGATAGTGATTTCTGAGGATTAGGAATTTTAATGCTGTCGTTAAAACTCCCATGACAGCAGGAGTTGTTCCCCCTCTTCAGTGGAGCTGCTTGTCNTTCTAATAGAATGCAGGAAAACTGCTTAAAAGTTTCCCTTTACAATCATCTTTATAGGTGGCAAATAAAATCAACACGTATTTAGTCAACATTAATAATTAACAAAAAAGAGTAATAGAAAATAATCCTCTGTCTCTTCCTTCATCTATCCTCTGCTTTGAATACATGGAGGAAATTCCAGGTAGCATTTCTGGAAAATTTTAAAGTCTTGCTTAAAAATAATTGAGTCCGAACTCAGCAGAGAGGTCTGTACAGCAAGGTGAGTTCCTGCATCTTCACAGAACAATGGATAAATAAAGTAGTGCAGTGTCCCCCTAAGAAAAGTCTTTTCTTAAATGGTATGTTAAATTAAACATTTTTACTCATTTTACTATTACAATAATATTCCTTTGAGAAAAATACTTACAAAATTATAAAAATACATGGTGTTACATTGTAGGTTACAGAAAGTGAATCCCTCTGTCAATCTCTTGAAGAACAGTATGTTATAGTCTAGATCAGAATAAATTAAAGAAAAATGTTCACTGAAAATATTAGGAAGCCTTTAGGTGGCATGGAAGCAAACAGGCAGCTTTTTGTACAGCACTTATTTTGAACATCTTTCTCTCTTTCCCCTTTTCCTATTTTTTTTTTTTTTTAAGGGATAGTGATTTCTGAGGATTAGGAATTTTAATGCTGTCGTTAAAACTCCCATGACAGCAGGAGTTGTTCCCCCTCTTCAGTGGAGCTGCTTGTCCTCTGGTAATTTGTTTTCCTTTTGTAATGCTGTTTGCCTGGCTTTTCACTTGAAGCAAGAGAAAAGGCAAAGATCTGATCTGCTGCCACATGCACATTTGCCTGTAACAAGAAAACAACCTGATTCAAGACTGACGGTGGGGGTTTATTAAAGGGGTTGCTTTGGGATAGAAAACTGCTTTATATTTTATCTCTATTCTTTATATTAGCTTGACCTATTTGTGTGCACATCAGTAATTGTCTCTCTTTAGAATAAAAAATTAAACTCTGTGTCTTGTTAGGAGCTTCCTCATATTGATAATCGAGTTTGGCTGCTTAACAGGAGAGATTGATTAGTGTGCTCAGGATGGGGAGTTAGAGTACACAGTTTGTAGTCTCCCTAAACTGCCTCTTCCCAAAGAGGGATTTGTGCAGGAAAAGAAATAATTATTGACCTTGTGGTATGTAGCATATGAAAGAGGGAGGGAGGGAGGGAGGGAGGGCTGTGTGGCTAGGTGGAAACATGTCACCTTTCCAGGGGTCCTAATGACAACTCACGGCTTCCCTCCATCTGGTCTTCTTGGTGCTGAGTCCCCCACCAAAAAGAATAGAATCCTAGGGGTTAATGTATGTTTTGGCCAGGTGGGAATGCCCAGCTGCCTCCCCTGGGTAGGCCATGTTTGTCACTGTCCCTTGCAACACTGTGGATCTGGTGCAGGGTCTGGGGAGCCTTGGATGGACCAGGATGTCCCTCTGTCCTTGATGTGGAGGCAGCTTGTCCCGGGGTGAAGGGGCCCCACATCTGCGCTCTGCACAGAGCAGAGGGTGGGTGTTCACTGCCTTTGAGCAGAGGCTTTTTCACCACACACCCAAGACCTCTCCTCCTCCTGCCACCCTTTGGTGCCAGGGTCTCTTCCAGCCAGGCAGCTCACAGCCCTGGGGCTCTGGTCTCTACCCTGATGATGCTAAGCTTGATACCATTGAGAATGTATTCTTCTTCCCCCAGCCCAGACCTGAGTTATTATGTTATCTTCAGAGTTCAGGGCCTCAGTCAGGGCCTATTCAGGGTGTGGTGGTCTTCTCTGCAGCTTTTATACAGCTTTGCAAATGTCCAAATAAGCAAATTTGCAAATATGCCAATGTCCTTCATGAAGATGTTTAAATTATAACATTCCATCTCTGACACACTCCCATGATAATTCTCATAATACAGCCACAGTCAGATACTCCTTTTAATGCTGACTAATTTTTTATGTCTCAAAAGGTCTTACTGCTTAGGGTGCTTCAAAAATTCACATTCCCACAAAGCTAGGATGGGTTTATCTACAGGCAAGGAGGCCCATGCTTCTGGGGAAAGGAGGATGGACCCAGAATAAATGCTGTGCTGAAAGAAGGAAATCTGAGGTTGAGTCTCTCGTGTTTTGAGGGAAGTGTCTCTCAGCTTTTGTTCCTCATCTATAAATAGAGATTATTTCTGTTCTCTTATGCACTTCTGCTGTGTGCTTGTGGCAGCGTGGTCTTGTTCACAGCGTAAACATCTACAGACCCACTCTGGAGGGATTCTGTAGCTGTGGGAGGGCTCCAGGCACTGCAAGAATTATGAAAAATAATAACAGGTACACAGAGATCTCTAGATGACATCCCAATCTCTAGGGATTTGGTGATTTTCAATTCCTTAGAATTTATAGAAGAAAACTCTCTCTGGAGGAATAAGGATTGTATTTATGTTTCATTCCTTCAATGTGCAAGGAACCTTCCCTGTTTTTAAGTAAGGAAGGGATTGATGCTAGATATTAAGCTATGACAAAATTTCTTGTAACAGCAGGATCCAAACTCATGTAAAAGGATGAGGGAATCCATGTTTAGTCCAGCATGACTCTGATTTGGCCTCTGTGTTTGTACATAGAATGTAATCACTGGCCTACAGCTCTGCAGCACTGCAATCCTGCAGAAATATGGTATTTGTACTGCCTCAAGAAGGAGATACCAGCTCTAAATGTGTGCTATGAAATATTCAGCACGCCTTGCTGCTGCAGGGAGTTTGAAAGGCTTGCTGCTAATGCTGGGGTTACAGTGTCTCGTTTGATTTCGCACTCAGTACGGTTTGTGCCAGATGAGGATGCCACACGGACAGCTGATGTCTGTCAGTAGTGGCTTGGGGACCTAGAGTGCTGAGTAAAGGTAATTGAAAGAGTAATTAGATTCTAATTAGTAGCTGTTAAGGCATCTGCTTTCTCTAGCTTGTTTTTCCTTGCAGTATTTTGCAGTCTTCCTATGTGACAACCCACAAACAGATTTAATAAGTGCTGTGTGATTCAGGTGATGAAGCCCCGCAGTTCCACGTTTTGTTGAGTTTTTACAAACAAAGGTATTTTGAGTTTTGGCTGTGACACAAAAACCACATAATGAACAGTGTCAGCCATGTGTACAGCAGAATGCACATAGATGGTACTAACACCTCTCACACTGTTTTAAATAGTCACAGGAATATGAAGGGTTTAGGGTTAGGGTTAGGGTTTCCTGCTGTCAAAGCTCACAGTGTGTGCTCTGTGGCACAAGGTGCGTGTGGTACTCTCTGCAGGCCTAGTTCTGCATTATCTCTCCAGACCTTTTCTGACCTTTCTGCACAAGCCATGGTACTAATTGTTCCTGTAAGATGCTGGTTGGTTTCAAATATCTCTAGACAATGCAGGTGAAGCAACCGCTTTGGGAGGTCAGATCCACATTTACAGTGTTGCCTGGGCATGTTGTGTACATCCACTGCAAACTCCGGTGCCTGAAGAAACAGGGTGTCTTTGTGCTTATAGATGAGAAATTTCTTATGTAAAACACATACCCTTCATAAAGCCAGGAATGTTTTTGTTTCCCAAATGTCTGAAACTGCTTGAGGTGCCTGGAACTTCCAGTGCCTGCACTGATCAGGATTATCAGTCTATTTGTCTACTTTTCTGGCTGCAGGTTAGGGGCTTTAGGTTAGTACTGGTTAAACTGAGCCTGTGCTAAGAAGGGATGTGCCTAACCCTTATGTTGTTTCTGGGCAGTATGAAGCACAGTCTAGGGTCTGACTTGTTGCCCTGGGCTCAGCTGGGTCTTCTGTGAGGGTGCACAGCAGTGAACATTCCAGAACATTACTCTGGTTGAGCTCACCTAACTTTAGTTGTCTGGTTGTTTTGGTTCCCAGCGGAGTCCCAGCAGTGGAAATTCAAGTACATTTCATCTGATCATACAAAAGGTATTTCTTTGAGGAGGTAATGAGACAGTCCCTGACCTGTTCTTGCTGTTCCTGCCTAGTTCCCTGCTCTCTGCAGGACTGTGGAAGGATCCTATGGTGACTTGGCCCAGATGTGTGCTAGACATAACCCACACCTGATTCAGTGAATCCCATCATTTGCTGTCTGGAGCTTTGAGATCTGTAGAGCAAACTTTTTAATCAACATCAAAGATGTGAGATCCTGTTTCTGGGCTCTCCTGCTGACAACACAGAGTAAATGTGCCACTGGAAATGGAACCAGTTTGTCTCCTCTTTAATCTGACTGATTCAAGCTAATTTCTACCTACATTCCTGAACCCTGTCTTTTCTGCCAATAGCTTTCAGCAATCTGAAAGACAAGGTTAGACTGCCATCATCACAAGCATCACTCTTTGATGTTCTAAGCAAATATGTTGTGCTGTTTATGTTTCACTAGTCTCCTCTAAATAGAACCAATGTTTCTAACAGAGCAAGCTGCCCTGAAACTTTACTAAGCAGATATATTGCTTGGCAGTTTGTGCAATCTCATAGACACAGATTTCCTAGTAACTCAGGATAGAAATTACCCAGGAATTGAGCACATATGGAAAGACAGCTCTCATATGTAAAAAGGAGAGTAGGAATAATGCAATAATTTAACAAAAAAAAAGTATTTTTCTAAGCATTTTCAAGAGGATTATAATGCCTGCCTTCCATGTGATAAATATGAAATTTCTTTTTTGGTCATTAAGAGACTTAATTTTCCACTTCTATTTCCACAAATACAGCCTAATCTGTTGCCTTTTAGCTGCAGTGACAAAATCAATGTTGTAGCTAAATGTATGGTTTGCCAAGAAGTTGTTCTTGCTGGAGAAAACATTTTGTAGATTCCCTTGGGTCTCTTCCATCACTTGGACTGCTTATCAGCTCATATGCTCCTGTTGTTTATCAACTGCTTTTAAATCTCTGCAGGTCACATTCTTGTAATAATTTCAGCTTCAGCTACCCATAACTTGCAATATTTGGCTATGTTGGTATTCATAAAATAAACATGTCTGTGAATGTTCTCCAACACTGAGACCAACTAGCACAGAATAGCCCTTGTCCAACTGTTACACTAGTTTAATCTCCAAAAAAGGGATGATTGCATCCAATCTGCCTGCAGGGAATAATCATGGTAGAAGCTAACTTCTGAGATGTGCCTGTAAATTGTTTGTGAAGGTGCTAGTTGGTCCAAGTCAAAATAATGCTTGCAACTTTCCTAATGTTTAAATGTTCAAAAAATTGAATTCCATTGCCCAGAAATTTTTCTTGATTCTGTTTAATAATTGCCAGTAGATGTATAACTTTCACCACTGTGAGTTTTGTTGGGTTTTTTCTCAAACTACAGCACTTTATCTTTCCACCAGCAAGGTGGTATCTAGATTTGGCCTGGATTTTGTTGTTTGTTTTTTTTTCTTTTTTTAAACTCAGCCATACATTGGATACTGTTTTGGATAGTATTGTGAGAGCCTTTCCCAGCTCTCATCTGGGAATATTTCTGGCTTTAGGCTGGTTTTGCTTGTTCTTGAATTTGTTTTTGTGGTTTTGTTTGGGGTTTTTTTGGTTTTTGTGGTTGCTTGTTTGTTTTGGTTTTTTGTTTGGTTTAGATTTTTTTAGTTTGTTTGGGTGGGGTTTTTTTTGGTTTTGTTTTGTTGGTTGTTGGGTTTTTTGTTTTACTTGTTGTCTGATTTTTTGTTGTTTGTTTGTTTCTTTTTTAAGGTCACTTTTAGCACTCCTGATTCAAAATTATGTAGGTCAAACCAATATTATGCCTCTTCATGATCTTCTTTTTTACATATATGACTTGTGTTTGTTGCTTTGAAAAGCGTAAGAGAACTTTCACTTAAAACAACATATCAGAACTTAATTTCAAACTCATGATACTTACTCTCTGAAAAACCTTACCCATTAATATTTTTACACACTGTAGGAATCCAGTGGCCTGATTTGTCCATTTCACATGTTCTCCATTTTTTTCTCAAGGTTAATTTTTGAGTATATAACTTTGGTATTTTACTTCAGGATACAGCTTTAAAATTGCCTTTTTTTCTGTTTTGAATCTTTTCTGTTCAGCTCTTGTGAGTCTCCAGCCAGTACAGCTTCACTGTTTGCATTCTCCAGTCAGCATGATTTCAGCAAGGCTGTTACAGCCCTGTTAGGATAAACGTCAAAGATTTTCTTGCAGGAAGCAGCAAAACAAAGTACTGTTTCTGTCTTTGGGTGGCTTTTAAAGTCTGAATATCTGTGAGTGTTTTTCAGTATGGATATGCCAAATGCTTGGGAGAAAAAATAGGTTTTTTAAAATTACTTCCCCTGGAGATTAAAAAAAGCATTTCAGTCTTGCTCATATTAATTTTAAAAGTTTTGAAACCAAAATTCCAATTTACAAAGTATCTAATATCTTCAGTAGGTTTTCTTGGTTTATATATAAAGTAGTAAGAGTCCAAGGCTCAGATTTTAAATGGTGTCTAGTTTCCAATATATGACTCAACTGTACTGTGAGTCAGGAGCTGGAATACCTGTGAGTGTATGGATCTTTACTAGGATGAGGAAGAAAAAGCTCAAGCATCACTGCAACATGAATATTTGTCACAGTTTCATGCCAGCAGGCAGCCAAGTCCCACCCAGGAGCTCACATGCTTCCCCCACAATTGGGGTTAGAATCACAGAATCACAGAATAAGCTGAGTTGGAAGGGGCCACGAGGATCATTGAGTCCAACTCCTGGCTCTGCACAGGACCATCCCCAAGAGTCACACCATGTACCTGAGAGCACTGTCCAAACTCTTCTTTTACTCTGCCAGGCTTGGTGCTGTGACCACTTCCCTGGGGAGCTGTTCCAGTGCCCAACCACCCTCTAATACCCAACCTAAACCTCCTCTGAGACAACGTCAGGCCATTTTCTTGGATCCTGTCACTGATCACCCCAGAGAAGATCAGTGTCTGTCCCTCACATAGAAGTTGCAGAATGCAATGAGGTCTCCCCTGAATCTCATCTTCTCCAGGCTGAACAGACCAAGTGAGCTCAGCTGCTCTTCATTCAGCCTCCCCGCAAGGCCATCTTTATTCCCTCCTTTGGGCACTCTTCATGTCATTCTTATATTGTGTTGACCAAAACTACACACAGTATTCAAGGTGAGGTTAAAAGTGTGAATTCAGATAAGGACAGACTAAGAGATAAAGCTAAAGTTATGCTCAAAAGCAGAGCAAAGCAAGGAATTAATTTCCCATTTCCACAGGCCCCCAGATGTTCATCCATCTCCAGGAGCGCAGGGCTCCATCGTGCGTAACAGTGACTTGGGAAGACAAACACACAATGTCATATATGATATGGGATATCCCTTTGGCCAGTCAGGCTCAGTTGTCCTGTCTGTGTCCTCTCTCAGACTTGTGCTCACCACCAGCCTACTTGCTGTCAGGGCAGCATGAGAAGCAGAAAAACCTTAGCACTGTGAAAGCACCACTCAGCCGCAGCCAAAGCACTGGCGTGCTGTCAACACTGCTGTTACCACAAATCCGAAACACAGCCCCAGACCAGCTGCTTTTCCATCCCAGGGAAACCAAACCCAGCAAAACATTTCTTAATATTCTGCACAGATAGTATGAATGCTTATGATGTATTCTATATATTAGCAGTAATGCAGAGCAAAGCTTATTCAACTGAGTTTTTAGCTCTGCCTATGGATCAAGGCATTCTGGTGGTACACAGTTTTCTCAATGCCATAATGTAGTGGTCATCATCTAGGGAGCAAATAAGGATGGGGAGTATGACATCTTTATGACATTTTCTTTTATTACCTCTTAGAGTAATCCTTTGGAACTCTGAACCAAGGAGGCTCAAGAGGAAACCATGGTAGATTTAAGCAGGCAGGGGATTAGGCAGCTCAGTGACAAATATATTTGTATCCATGTAAGTCAGGCAAGTTAGAAGAAAGAAGTTTTCATATACAGACACTGGTTTGACTTTTGGAGTGAGGTTTAAGTCAAAACATTAACTTTTTTCATGTAGTGATTCGGAGAGCCACTGTTTCTGTCAAACTTGGAATATATGATTGATATATTTTTGCCTGGACATTTTCAGAGTAGTGATTATCAATTTTTTTGATTTTCAGACTGAG
>VYZP01016266.1:5378-20019 GCA_013400635.1 Hypocryptadius cinnamomeus | reverse complement strand
GCTGCGGCGTGGCGGGGCCGCGGCTGCGCAGGGGGGCGGGAGCCACGGCACAGCCCGGCCCCGCCGCTGCCTCGCTGCTCCCGCATCACAAATACCACAAATATGTGCGTGTGCGGGAACCCCGGCCCGGCGCGTGTGCGGGGACCCTCTGCGGAGCCGTGCCGGCTGCGGGAGCCACGGCGCGGGGCCGGGGTCGAGCTGCGGGGCTGAGGGTGGCCCCGATTCCCGGTGCGTGCCCTCCGCAGCGAGCCGGGGCGGGGGAGCGGCCCCAGCCCGGGCGTGCGGGTGTGCGCGGCCCGCGCCTGCGTGTGCTCCGATCGGGGTGCGTGTGTTCCCCTTGGATATGTGTGTGCTCCGATCGGGGTGCGTGTGTTCCCCTTGGATATGTGTGTGCTCCGATCGGGGTGCGTGTGCACCTCTTGGGTGTCCGTGTGTTCCTCTTGGATGTGCGTCTGCTCCTCCTGGATATGCGTGTGTGCCCCTCTGGGGGTGTGTGCCCTTCTGGGGGTGTGTGTCACACACACGCGTGTGCAGCGGTCGCTGGTGATGTCCCTGTGGGTGTGCAGGGCGTGAGGCTGGAGGTGTGTGCCGGGGAAGGCACAGGGGTGATGGAGGAAGCGGGCACGCGTGGGGAGCTGTGTGAGCACGCCCGTGCCCGGGCTGCCCTCTCCCGCCGGGCTCCAGACTGGCTGCAGCCATGGTGGTCTCTGGGCACCTGTCCCCATGTCACGAGTGGCCACTGGCACTGAGCATGGCCTTGGCCTGTGTTTGCTGTGCCTGGGGTGTGCCCGGTCCTTCCCCTGGGCAGGGATGGTTTGCAGTGTGTGGGCAGTGGCTGCGGGCAGAGCTGCCTGACCCTCACCCCTGTGCCCAACCCTCCCCCTTCTCCCAGCGGGTTTTCCTGTGTAAAGGTGCTCCAGGTTGCACAGAGCCGGTGGGGCTGTGGGCAGTGGAGCCGGTGGGGAATGGAGCCGGCTGGCAGCGAGTGGCAGCACATGGCAGGTCAGTGCCTGCTGTCCCTGTGTGCCACCCCGGTGCCTCTCCACCTGCACCAAGGGTCGGGATCAGTCCCAGGGTTGTGGTTGGGTCATTGCACTATCATTAGACTTTTGGAGGGGCAGACAAATGTCCCCTCCCTGTGCCAGTCCCCTCCCCATGCCAGTCCCCTCCAGGAGAGAGGTGCCACATAACAAACTGCCCTGGGCCATTGCCGTGACGCACTCTGGAAGCCCCCGGCCAGGATGAGGCCCGGGCAGGAACGGGATTCAGAGCCTTGTTGCCATCATTTCCATTGGAGCTTGGCACCAACATGCCTTTGAGAAGCAGAGCCTTGCTGACCTTCCTGACCCTGTGCCTGGTGTGGGGCTGGCACCCATGGTGCCAGGAGCAGCTGTGTCCGTGCAGAGGCGTGGGGCTGGCATTCCACAGGACCTGGGCAGCTTGGAGCATTTCCTGCAAAATGGACTCTCGGAGCCTCATGAATCCACCTCCACTGCTTCTCCTCTGAGGAAGCAGAGCACAGAGCCAGCCCAGGGGCTTCTCGCAGGAAGCTGTCACCTGGTAGGAGCTGCCACTCCTGCTCTGGGACATGGGGCTGCCTCTTGTGCTGGCAGGAAAACGGGGCTTTTCCAGCTGTGGGCTTGGCAGATGTGGCTCCGTGTCTGCAGCAGCCCAGCTCCCTCGCTCCTCTCCGTGTCCGTGACGCACGGTATATGGTTGGAAGCATGGCTGTGAGTGGCGAGGAACAGAGCAGCTCCAGGGAAACGTGCCACTCTGCAGCAGGGGACTCCTGCACCTTCCCACACCCTCGTGCTGGGCCCAATTTCACCCTCCGAGCATCAACATCTGGTGAGCCAGAAAAAAAATGCAAATCGAATAACTATCAGGAGTAATTGGAGACCCGTTTGGAAATTGGTTTGCTACCTGCATGCCTCCCAGGCAAGCTTTTCCCTGTTAACCATTGTGCATCTTTGCATGAAAAACGAGGCTTTATTTCCAGCCTGGGTAGCGGCAGCGCAGCAGGATCGGGATGAGCACGCTGTGTCCCCTCTAATCTGCCCACAATCAGCACCGAGCGCTGCTGCCACACCGCAGAGATGGAGAGCCCTGGATCCAGATGGCAGCTGCCTCCCCGCATCCTCCCGGTGCCATCCGCAGCGCAGGGCAGCAGCACAGGGCAGCAGCCCGCCAGGACTGGCCCTGGCAGGGCTCTGTCCCCGACAGCCACCTGCGTCCCCCGTTTGCTGCCCAGCTCAGGCCAGGGCCGCCAGCCCCAGGCAGTGCTGGGCTGCCAGGAGCTGGACTGCCTCCCATTTGCTCCTGGATGGGCTTTAAGGAGCTGATTTGGAGCTCACGGGGCTTTTCTTGCCCTGTTTCCAGGGAAAATCCTGCACAGGATCCACAGCTGGTTGTGCTTGGCCTAGCCATGCTGGGGGGGGCAGCCCCCAACTGCAGCCCCACAGCCCCTCTGGGAGGGAGGGGGTGTGCTGGGCACCTGGAGCAGGCTGAGCACTGCCCACCTCCCACCAGGAGCCTGCTGGAGGGGGCCTCTGGTCACACTCAGTGAGGCAAAGGGGCTGCAGGAGATCTCAGGCTGTCATTGGGGTGGTCAGGGCAGTCATTTTGGACACTGAGGCTGATTTGTTATTCTCTGGAGGTGTGTTTAGCTCTGTGCAGAATAAACAGAGGTGAAGGTTCTGCTCAGGTCTGTGAGGGAAGCCCTTGGTTCAAGGTTTGAGGTGCTGCAAGCTGGGTCCCTACAGCAGAGTTTTGCTGAAGCCACACTCCAGGGATTGGCACTAAGCCCCTGCAGCCTGGGCTGGGCCTGTGCTGCTCTCCATGGCAGGGTTTGCAGGTGTCTGTGTTCCTCACCTCGTATCTGCCCACAGCTCTGCCCTGGGAGGTCCCTTGGGTCCCTCCATGGGCACAGACTGCAGCTGCACCAACCATGCAGCTCCCAGTGGACACTGCTGTGGGCTCTGTGTGTGACCCCCTAGTGTGGGTGTGCAGGAGAACGTCCTGAGCCTCTTCCTGCTGAAGAGACATTGTAGAGGGAAGGTTCCCACCATGCTGAGCCCTCCTGTGCCAGCTCTGGCTCTGCTTGGGAAGGCTGCCATGGATGTCAGCCCTTCCTGTGCTTGTCTGGTGGCTCCGGACCATGGGCTGTCAGGAAAATTGTCTTTCCTGAGAGCTTTGCCCAAGTGAGGCCTGGCTGCAGCTCTTGGCCAGGGAAGCAAAGCTGCTGCAAGGAGGCACAGCACAACTTCCAGAGCTGTTGTGGAGATCTCCTGGCCGAGGGTTGGAACTAGGTGATATTTAAGGTCCCTTCTGACCCAAACCAGTCCCTGATCCCATGATTCTGTGGTCTTGGTGGGTTTATGCCCTCTGGGGGAGAATGGGATGGGGGCAAAGAGACAGACAGCCCCAAACCTACACTGTGCTGGCTGTGGGATGGTTTAGATGTTCCTGGGCCTGGCTTCTGCAGTC
Organism: Hypocryptadius cinnamomeus; assembly: GCA_013400635.1. Classification (NCBI taxonomy): domain Eukaryota; kingdom Metazoa; phylum Chordata; class Aves; order Passeriformes; family Zosteropidae; genus Hypocryptadius; species Hypocryptadius cinnamomeus. The sequence continues at coordinate 16,533 of VYZP01016266.1, read as the reverse complement.
CTTGGGATGTCTGGATCCTTCTGCACACCCCTTGATTGACTCTCACAGGGAAAGACCCCATTTCCTTGGGCCTCTAACAGCTGCCTTTGGGTTTGGTGTCCCCTGCATCTCCCATGCTGTCCATAGGGCTGCTGCTGAGGATTCAGAGGAGCTGAGCTCTCTGCAGGAGCTCTGAGGTGACACTTGTGCTCAGGAGGAATAGTGAGGCCTGTGCTGAGCATCGTGAGAGTCCCCTTACATCAAGTATTTAATATCCCAGTCCCTGAGCTGTTCGTCTCGTGTGTCTCCACAGGACTGGGACCACCCACACCATTTTCCCTGGCAGGTGACAGACAGGTGACAGCACCAGGCTCCAGCCATTCCGGGGGGGCTGGACAGCCTGCCTGGGGGTGGGGAGGCTTGGGTCCCCTCCCCACTGCTTCCCTCTCAGCTGGGCTGAAGGATTTTCTTCACCCAGTGTCTCAGGGCCTTGGAAGAGAGAGGAGCAGGTGCTGGAGGTGTCACTGATTTCTCACGTTGGGCCTAGGCTGGTCCTGCAGACATAGGAGTCTGCAGGGAGCAGCTTCCCTCCGCTGGGAGAGCTGGGAAGTGCCTGCAGCGAGTGTCCCTGGGGTGTTCAGGGCATCCTCTCGTGCCCTGAGGATCCTCTGTTGGTGGCTGCTGTGGCGTGAGAGCCCCTCTGTGCCTGGGGTCCCCATGGGGAGGCAGAGATGAGCTGGTTGTGGGTCAGACCAGAGTCCTTGGCTGCAGCCACAGGGACCCTCACGATGTGCTTTGGGACATCCTCATTCCCTTACCCCCGTGCTCTTCGGCTCACTCCGTGCCCCCAGGTCCTGCCCAGCTCTTGCCCTGTGCCTGCTGCCCGTGGTCCAGGCTGGCACAGCCCTGCCATGCTCTGCTGTCCCTGACCCTCACGTCAGCCCTCCCGGGGTGGGCAGGGCCGTCAGCACAGCAGCACCCCTCGGTATTTATAGATAATGTTATATTTATATAGCATTATTTATATATTTATAGATAATGTTATTCCCTGCCAAACTCCCGGAAACAGGCTCAGTGTGTGTCACAGAGAGAGGATTTGAATGGCACCGCTCTCACTGCAGGAGCGAAGGTGCTTGCCTTGACCGACTAATCCTCCCCATGCTGGAGGTGGGATGGCTGCTCTGGGCCACCATGGGCTTGGGCAAGTCCTGCACACGGGCACCACAGCCAGGTGGGACAGGGACCTGCTGCCTTGCCCTAGGACCACCTCCCTCCTGGGCAGAGCTGAGTGGGCAGCCGAGGCTCGGGGCTGGGGTTAGGACTGACCCAGCTGACAGACAAGGTCCTTTGTCCAGTGATTTTCTTGTTCTGAACAGTTTGAGGCGGTTTTCTGAACAATCAGAAAGGGCTGCTTTGGCATTTTCTAAATAGCCCACCCTCCTTCTGTCTCAGCTGGGCACTGCTGCTGGTTTGGGCAGAGCTCGAGACCCAGTGACAGTGTTAGGAGGTGTTTCAGCTGGCTGGAGAACAGAAGAGTTCTCAGCTGTCCCCTCACAGCCACTGGAACCATTCCCTGCCTGCCCTGCCTGCTGTGGGGAAAGCCTATAGGATGGGAACATGGATTTCATGGCAGGCCAAGGTTTGGGTTGTGCTTTCCAAGCAGGATAGTGGATATATGGAGGGACATGGACAGCCAGACCTTCACAGCACAGAGGTGTGTCCTGACCTGCTCAGCATGAAGTGACACCCCCTGAGGGGGAGATGCTCATGGAAGGGATGATGCTCCCAGAAGTTGTGTGCCGTGCACGATGAGAGAAGGGATGGGCAGGGATGGGGCATCCAAGCTCCCCATGAGCTCCTCAGTCCTTTCCTGGTACTGGGCAGGCTCAGGAGTCCTGTCCCCAGCCTGAGCTGGGGCTGTGAGCAGGGGACAGCAGCCCCCCATTGCCCCCACAGGAGCAGTGGGGGCCCAGGTGGGCTCAGAGCCCCCGTGTGACCTGGGGACAGGAGGCTGCTGCACACTGGGGCTCCCCAGGTTTGGGGCCCCAAGGAACGGAGCGAGGCCTCAGAGCTGCAGGAGCCTCTGCCCATGTGTCCCTGTCACCCTCATGTCTCCTGGGCTCTGCTTGGAGCTGTGGGCTGGGATGGAAGCCTTCCTCTCCTGTGGCACTGCCCCCTGAGGAGCGGAGAGCTGTTCCTGGGGCTGCTGCCCAGCCAGGGCTGGTGGCCGGGGGTCAGTGGCTCCCTGCAGCCCCCCAGCAGCGCTCCCCACAGGCACAGCAGCCAGGCCCTGCAGAGACCGCTCGGGAACCGGGAACGGCTGATGTGGAGGAAAACGCCCTTCCCACACAGCCCAGGCTGGCCTCCCCGCTCCCTCCCCTCCCCTGCTGCTGTGAGGAGCTGCAGCTCTCTGCCGGGGCTGCTGCCCTGCGGGACGGGCACACCTGAGCTGCGGGGGATGCCATGGGTGTCCCCTGGGCCCACAGGTCCCCTTTGCCTCCTGCCCTGGGGAGGGGCTGCTGCGGTGGGCCTGAGGCCCTGGGGCTGAGTTCCTGCCCACAGCGGCATGGCTCCCACCCGCGGCTGCGGCCCTCGGCCCTTCCACCCCGGCACTGCCCCGCCACTCCTTCCCCTCTTGGGTGGCTGCTGATCTGAGATCAGTGCTGAAGCTCTCCTCCTCCTCTCCTCCTTCTTGCTGCACTGTCCCTCAGGACGGACCGTTCAGCCTGCTCCTCCTCCTCCTTTTCCACTTCATTAATGAGTCTCTTTGCACTAAGAAGTCGTGATAGCTGCCGGGGGAGCTGGCAGGGCTGTGGAGAGCAGCGGGGAGGCCACCGGCCCCGCTCCCGGGCTTTGGGATGCTGGCACTGGGGTTGGGATGCTCGGGGCTGGCTGAGCCCCTGGAACAGCACGAGGGGGTGGGGGAAGAGGAAGGGGACAGTCGGGGGGTCTTTTGCCCACATGCAGTGGCAGGAGGCAGAGAAGGCAGCTTGGGGCAGCTCCAGCTGCCCTGCCACGGTTTTGTGCCATTTCTGCCATCCGTGCTGTTCCTCACCTGCTGCAGGGGCTGTCATGGGCAGGGGGTGGCCACTGGTGCTCCCACAGAGGCCTGTGGATCCCACAGGAGATTTCTACTGGCCCTGGTGGCCTTCAGATCCCGAGGGCTGCACGTGGCAGAGCGCGAGGGTCCTGGGCAGCCCCAGCCCCGCACCCAGCGCCCGTGCCCAGCACGTGCCCGCTGGCAGCAGCAGTGTGACACCTACATGTGGTGCCTCACCAAAGAAGATGGACTTTGCAAACACGTTCTGTGGGCATTGCTTTAATTTCCCAGTATCTCAACACTCTCCCAAAGCTGAGAAACTGAGATGGTTTCTCCTCTGCGGAGAGGGAGGCTCCTGTTGTCGCACTCTCACATACGCACGCATCACACACTCACAGGGACTCTGATTCCTCTCCCTTCCCACTTTCCTCCTCCAAATGACTTCAAACACTTTATGAAAATGTTATTTTCTCTCAAACTGTTGCCTTTCTTCCTTGCTCCCCTGAGAAGCCTGTTGGCTTTCCCTTGACTCCCAGTGTGCAGGGATAGGGATGTCCCTGCAGAAGGGGGAAGGTGTTGGGGGGCTGAGCAGTTATGGGGGGGAACACTAAACCTTCTAGTGGGGCTCATCTGATCCTTCCAAGTTCCTCTGGATTGAATTACTGAATCCCAGAATGGGATTGAAAGGGTTGAAAGGACCTCACAGACCACCCAGCCCCATCTGCCTGCCGCGGGCAGGACACCTTGCAGTAGGTCAGGTTCCTCCAAGCCCCGTCCATCCTGATCTTGGACACTTCAGGGATCCAGGGGCAGCCACAGCTGCTCTGAGCACCCTGTGCCAGGGCCTCCCCACCCTCACAGGGAAGAATTTTTTCCAAAAATCCAATGCAATAGAGCAAACCCCTCCTGCAGGGCAGGGCAGTGCAGTGAGGACACAGCTCAGAAGTGCTCTCCACACTGCTGTGGGGGTCCTGTTCTCCAGCACGTGGGCAGATGCCCCCAGCCCCGTGGCAGCCCGAGTCCCCCAGGCAGGACCTGTTTCCCGTGCCCGTGGCAGGCTCTGCTGTCAGAGCAGCCCCTGGGCACGCCGGGCCCGGGCCAGCCTGGGGGGCTGGAGCGAACCCTCTGCTGCCGGTGGCAGGGGCTGACTCACGGCGCTCTCCAGTCACAAGCAGATGGATGATTTGATCACCTAGCAACCAAAATAAGTCTCGGATTAAACCATCATCCCCCTAGGTGGCAGGGGCCAGGCAGCCCCCAGCTGCTCCCCAGCCCCTGGGCTTCCCTGAAAGGGGCTCAGGGCTCTCTCCTGGCAGCCCTGGGAGCAGGACCGTGCCTGCCACCAGCACCCCAGCAGCAGGGGCTCAGCTCAGCGTGGCTCAGCTGGGTGCAGGGAGGGAGGGGTCCCCTAAGAGCAGCTCCCAGGGAGGTCCAAGGGGCATCTCCAAGCATGCACAGAAGGACCAAGTCTGGCACCCTTTGGACAGGCTGCTTGCGGTCTGGAGCATCCAGAGATCCTCTGTCAGGAGAGAGAGGCTTGTGCCAGGCCCTCCAGAGTGAAGTTTCTGGGAGATTGAGCACAGAGAACTTTGGATGGGATCCGCTGACCCCTTGTCACCCCCTCCACCACCAGCTCTGAGCATCCTTGGCTCCAGCCCAGTCCCTTGCCTGGTGCTGTCCAAGCCAGAGAAGGGTCCCAGCACTGCAGTCGTTCCATCACGGGCAGGAGGGGTTTGCTCCTGGCAGAGCCCTGGTGCTTCCTGAGGTGCCATTTACCTCCTGATGGCTCCAGCCACCTCCAGAGGATCTTGGCACAGGGCTGCTATCCATTCCCGTTGGCCTTGGCAGTGCCCAAGGCCAGGTTGGACACTGGGGCTTGGAGCAGCCTGGGACAGTGGAAGGTGTCCCTGCCATGGCAGGGGTGGCACTGGGTGGGCTTTAAGATCCCTTCCAACCCAAACTATTCTGGGATTCTGTGATCCTACCACAGCCCTGAGGGGGATGAGCCCTCCTGGGGCATGGGCTGAGCTGAGCTGGAAAGCGAGTGCTGGGCAGGGAGAAGGGCAGGAGGAGGTGTGAGGGCACTGTCAGGTTTGGGGTGCCCATGGCACCCATTTGGGGCCAGGACAGTTCCTGTGCTGCAGAGCCCTTCGTGGCTCCAGCAGTGGTGCCTGTGGGAAGTGGGGCAGTGGGGACACAAACTGCAGTGTCCTGTGGGAGGGCACGGCTGGGCTGGCTCCTGTCCCCATGGCACCGCTCTGGCGTTTGCACCTTGTGGCACTGTGGCATCACTCACAGCCTGTGGGGAGCCCGGTGTGAGCCAGGCCGGGCTGTGCAGGGTGGGATGGAGGCCACCAATCCCCCAGAGCTGCCCCAGACCCAGCAGCCATCTCCTGCCCAGAGGGAGGCTCCATCCCGGCTGTGCCAGGCTGTCCTGGGTGCACAGCTGTGCCGCTCTATCCCGGTGCCAGGGCTGGTGCCAGCGCGGCGCTGCCGGCCCAGAGGAGGGCTCAGGAAATAGGGCAGCCCAGGTGCCAGCTGCTCTTTGTGGGACACAGCTGATATAATTAGATGGGACGCCCTGTTCCGTGCCCGCAGCCCTACTTTGGTGGCACTGCTGGTCCCAGGGAAGGTGAGCCACTTCCAGCGGGGAGCCCTGCGTGCTGGGCTCCTCCCTCACTCTCACCTGGCTGGGGGCCACGTCTCCTCTCCTCTGCTGGGCTTTGGTGGCTTTGGGAGACCCTGTGACCTGCAGGAGCTGGTCAGGGAGGAGGTGGTGGGAGCTGGGTCAGCCCCTCATCCCAGCTGGGCTCATCCCACTTCCCTGCCAGGACTGAATGGGTGGAAAGATCCTCACAGACCACCCAGCCCCACCTGCCTGCCATGGGCAGGGGCACCTTCCAGCAGATCAGGTTCCTCCCAGCCCTGTCCATCCTGATCTTGGACACTTTCAGCAAAGGGGCAGCCACAGCTGCTCTGGGCACCCTGTGCCAGGGCCTCCCCACCCTCACAGGGAAGAATTTTTTCCAAAAATCCAATGCAATAGAGCAAACCCCTCCTGCAGGGCAGTGCAGCGAGGACACAGCTCAGAGGTGCTCCAAATGCAGTTCCTGCCACAGCTGCAGGACATGGGACTGGCCTTGGAGCCAAAGCCCCACAAGCAAACCAGGGATTGGAGGGATCACTCTGAGTCAGGCTTTAACCTCAACAGAGAACACCCCAAACTGCATCTGCTCTGCCTCTGGAGAGCCCTGAACACCCATCTTGGTGTTCAGGAATGCCCATGACTGAGGCACCCAGCGTGGCTGTGCATCTCTGCTTCAGAGCATCCCACATCCCGGGCTAGGGATCCAGGGCTGCTCATCCCCATGAGGATGAGCTGTAGCTATTGGGGAATTACCAGCTGGAGCTGTTGGGGGGTTTATGTTGGATCTCAGGGAAAGGTTCTTCCCCAAAAGGTGCTGGCACTGCTCAGACTCCCCAGGGAACGGGCACGGCCTTGAGGCTGCCAGAGCTCCAGGAGCGTTGGGACAGCGCTGCCAGGGATGCCCAGGGTGGGGTTGTTGGGGTGTCTGGGCAGGGCCAGGGGCTGGGCTCATGATCCCTGTGGGTCCCTTCCAACTGAGGATATTCCATGGTTGTGGAGGAACTCCTGCTTTGTGAGTCATCAGATCCATCAAACCCAGCCATTTTGCCCCTGCCAAGAAAGCAGGAATGTGTTTGGCATCCCCATTCCTCCAGCCACTCCCACAGGGATGGGCTCAGACCAAGCCAGGATCCCTCTGCCAGGTTCCATCATGGTCCAGGGTGGGTCTGTGGGTGCTCCAGGAGATGCCATAGCCTGTGGCAGGAGCAGCCAAGGCTCTGTGGACAGAGGCAGATGTCAGAGAAAGCCAAGAGGAATTTTATTTCCACAAACATGTGTTTACACTGAGCTACTGGTTTCCACTGGGGCTGGGAAGCTGCTGTAACCTTCCTGCCTGAGAGGGGTGTGAGGGGACATTCCGTGTGCCTTGGGCTCAGGGCCGGGGCTTGGAGCTGTTCTGGCAGGGAGAGAGGCGGCTTTGACATCTCCCCCCATGGGCAGGGGTCACCCCCTGAGGGGGGACTGGGGGCACATGGGGACATTTCCCATGAGGAGAAGTCACAGCACATTGTGACTTTGTGGAGTTTGGTGGGAGGAGGAGCCCTGGGTGCTGGCCCTGCACAGTGCCCAGAGCTCTGGGGTGCAGGTGGGGCTGTCCTGCCCCAGTGCTGGCACAGGAGAGGCCCTGTAGCAGCTGTGGTGAGGCCCCAGGGTAGGAGGGTGTTGGGAACCTCCCAAGTTTCCTGAGACCCACTGGGCAGTGACAGAGCTGTGGGAACAGTGTCAGAGGAGCTGGGGTGGCAGCAGGGTGGTGCTGCTGGGGGCTTCCATGGCACAGGGCATCTCCTGCCCTGGCAGTGCTGCCAGAGGCCAGGGCAGACTGGAGGGAGAGGCAGTTTTGGTTGGAAAGACAGAATGGTGGAGGGCAAACCACCATTGTGGCTGGAGAGGGCTCAGCTCTGCCCTGGACCCAGCTCAGGCATCCCTCAAAGGGGTCTCAGTGGGGGCTTTGTGGGCAGGGAGAGCCCCAGGCCGTCCTTCACCCAGGGATCCTTCACCCGGGGATCCCTCACCCAGGGATCCCTCACCCAGGGATCCTTCACCCAGGGATCCCTCACCCAGGGATCCCTCACCCAGGGATCCTTCACCCGGGGATCCTTCACCCGGGGATCCCTCACCCAGGGATCCTCCATCCAGGGATCCCTCATCCAGGGATCCTCCACCCAGGGATCCTTCACTCAGGGATCCCTCACCCAGGGATCCTCCATCCAGGGATCCCTCATCCAGGGGTCCCTCACCCAGGGATCCCTCATCTAGGGATCCCTCATCCAGGGATCCCTCACCCAGAGATCCTCCATCCAGGGATCCCTCACCCAGGGATCCCCCATCTAGGGATCCCTCATCCAGGGATCCTTCACCCAGAGATCCCTCACCCAGGGATCCTCCATCCAGGGATCCCTCATCCAGGATCCCTCACCCAGGATCCCCCATCCAGGGATCCTCCATCCAGGCCCTGACAGGAGCCCTCAGAGTCCCTGTCTGCCTCTCCTGGGGGAAAGCTGTCCTGTCCCTGGACGTGTTTGAGCCTCCAGTGCCATTGCTGCTCCTCCCTGGCTCTGCAGGTGGGATGGGAAGGTTTCTGCTCAGCTGGGCGTTTTTGGGGAGTGTGGCTGTGTCTGTCCTCCCCTGCAGGAAGGAAAGAGCAGCTCCCCAGGGGGCTGCTGGCACTGACACCTGGGCTGGCATTGCTGGAAGGGCATTCCACAGGGTTCACAAGGAGGAGGGAGGAACAAATCCAGGCCTGTGCATTTGAGGAGGTCATGCCAGGTTTAAATCCAGCTCCAACTCTCCTGTTTTCCCCAGTGCTGGGAAAGGTGAAACTGGAAAGGAGCAAGAGAATCAAACCCAGGGCACCTGCACCTGGTCCAGGAGTAACAGGAGACTGGGAAAATGATCCTTAGCTGGCAAAGCAGGCAGGGACCTGCTGGGGGCTGGAGGCAGCCCCAGCACAGCTCCTGCTGTGAGAGCCTGGCTGGCACCACGGGCTGGGATGGGAGCAGGGGGGACAGGGAGAGCCCAGGGCAGGGGGGCTGTGCTGGGCAGGGGCTTCTCATCACCCCCCTGAGCACCTCCTTCTGCCAGCACCATCTCCTCCCCAGCTGAGAAAAGACAGTATCTGTTTTTTCACTAAAGTTCACTGTTTTTCTAACTTTTATCATAATGGGAACGTAGGATCTCACTTTTCCTGAAGGCCATGAACCTCCACGTGTGGAGGGGCTGCAGCCTGCTCAGGGGATGTTCTTCCCCCTTTGCTGGGAAATAGGTGGCTGCAAAAACCATGCTCAAATGCTGTAAAAACGTGGCCACAGGGCCTGTTCTCTCTCAGCTCATATGTTCGTGGGCATAAAGAGCTTTTAGAGGTAGATTAACTTCATTAAAATGGAAAGCATCCATTAATGGCACTGTAACTCCTCTGGTGATGGCTGGGCCAGGCTCTGTGGTGAAGCTGCTCCTCTCTGGGTGCCTGTGCCTGCACCTGGAGCTTCGCTCCTCCCTCTGCCTTCCAGTGGCTTTGCAATCCTGTGTTGGGTGATGCTGTGCCAGGGCTGTGCCAGGGCTGGTGAGTGCCCAGGGGCAGCAGGCTGGAAGACCCCAGAGGGGTCCCAGTGGGCTGGAGGGCAGGGGGATCCCTGCCCTGGTGCCATGGGGATGTGGCTTGTGCTGCTGGCTCTGTGCTCTGTCCCGTGGGAGCTGAGCCTCCTGTGCCCATCACTGGGGTGGGTTTGGAAGGGCTCTGATGCTGGGGAATGGATGAGTTTTGGGAAGGCCAAGGCTGTAGAGCTGATCCTGAGGTGTTCCTGGGCCCTCCCGGGCTCCTGCCCGACCCAGAGCAAGTTTCTCACCCAGGAGAGAGGAGCCTGGTCCTGTAGGAGCTACAGGGACACAGGGGCCCTGCCAGGGACAGCTAGGGCTCTCCTGGCTGGGGCAGTGTCCCATGCCCGGGCACTGCCTGAAGGAGAGCTCCAGAGCAGCCCCCACACACCTGGCATCACCCAAACCCTACAGGCGGCTGCCCCCATGCCATCAGGTGGGCACAGGGCTGGGGGCTCCTCTCGGAGCTGTGGCCGTGCCTGGCTGCACCCCATGACCCAGGGCTCTCGGGGAGCCCCAGCCCAGCATGGAGCTTTGCTCTTGGAGTCCTGCCCAGCAGAGCCAGCCTCTGTCACACAGCAGGCCAGGGTGCCAGGGAGCTGGGGTGCTTGTGCTGCTGCCCAGTCCTGGCAAGGAGGCTCCGTGTGCCCCCAAGGCCGCTGGGGTGGCCCCAGCCCGGCGCCAGGCTGCCCTTCCCCGGCAGATCCGATTTGCCTGCCCTGCCTTCGCCGGCCCCGCTAAGCGGGGTTTAATTTTGTTAAATAAATACAGAGTAATGGCAGCGGGGCTGGGAGCCAAATGGCCTGGGGACATCCTTGGGAGCCGGGGGGAGCTCTGCAGCGGGTCAGGAGCAGCTCTGGGAGCGGGGATGGGGGCGGGCAGAGCTGCTGGCAGCAGGGCTGGTCCTGGGGGTGGTCCCGGGGTGGTCCCGGGCTCGCTGCTGGAGCAGATGTGGCCGCACCGAGCGGTGCTCGCGGCCACGCTGCCTTCTGAGCCATTTCTAAATGGCTGCTAAACAGCACTGTCAGAGGCACACTCATCTTCCCGTCCTAATTAGTGGATCAGACAGTAATTTGTAATCCCTTTGAATAGGAGGATCGGAGTGTCTCGCCCTGGAGCTTGGGCATGACATGGAGCAGCGTGGAGCAGGGCGGGGACCAGGGCTGTGCCCAGGATCCTCCTGGTGCCTGCAGGAATTGCTCTCCCCTCTCAGGCTCCATGAGCCTTCTGCTTTCCTCAGAGTTTTGGCATTTTCATTTCTCTCTGTGGTACCCAGCACAGCATCCCCAGCAGCAGGGTCACCTCCTGCTGTCCCCACGGTGATGGCAGTGGCAGGGCACTGTACCTGGTCACCAGGGCCCTTTGCAGCACTGTCAAACCAGCTGGGCATGGCCACACTGGAGCTGGGGTGGGCTGGGGCCAGGGTAACCCCCCAGGGCAAACCCATCTCAGCAGGGCTCTGCTCTTAGGTGTGCTCGTGTTTGTGTCCTCTGTGCTGAGGATACAATGAGACCTGGAGTAGAGGGATGGAAAAAAAGCCAAAAACTTGAAAAACAAGAAGTGAAAGAAGAGGGGGTGAAGGTGTGAGGTGAGCAGACAAGGCAGAGAGCAGGAGCAGCCCAGGGTGGGATGGGCAGGGAGAGGCTGAGCTGGGCTGGCCAGAGCAGCGTGTGGAGCAGGAGTTCGGTGTGAGGCCACAGCTGAACCGTGCCAGAGCCTCTGGGAGGGCCTGGGACAGAGCTCAGGAGCAAGGCAGGGCTGGGGAGGGAGCTGGGCTCAGGGCTGGGCATGGAGCTGGGCTCAGGGCTGGGCATGGAGCTGGGCATGGGGCTGGGCATGGAGCTGGGCTCAAGGCTGGGGGGGGAGCTGGGCATGGGGCTGGGCATGGAGCTGGGCTC
>VYZP01016265.1:25469-56759 GCA_013400635.1 Hypocryptadius cinnamomeus | reverse complement strand
CCCAAAAAAAAAAAAGGTGTTCATTTTTGTAAATTATCTTTTCAAGAAGAATCATGGTTGAAAGAAACAAAATATTGAGGAAGAGTTTAAGGATGCTTTCCAGTAGATAACATATTTCTTAAAGGAGTACCTGCCAGGTCCGACAGAACTGACAGTTCACACTTCCAGCAAAGTTCTGCTTACTGTTAGGGATCCACACAGGATCTCTTAGCTGGCAGAAGACCAGAAGCTGGCAGAAGACCAGAAGCTTTGTGTTGTGCCAGACACAGCAAAGATATAGATCTAAAACCTCACAATTTAATTTGAGCATAGGGAACAGAAGCAAGGGATGAACATGGTAAAGAACACATGCAGCCTTTGCCCTTGCAAGGGAATGTCAGTCTCCTGTAATTCCCAGAAGCATGTGTAGATTGGAGGAGGAGTCCATGGGGACCAGAGGAGGAGCCTATGCCCACTCAGCCACAGCCCGAGGGGGTCCCTTTGCCCCACCTCCCAAGAGGTGGGCAAAACCTGAGCTTAAAATTGTGGTGATTTAAGTGGCTCTGCAAGAGGCACATCTGAGAAATGAGTTAGAAATAAAGAGCCAGGCCTAAGATGTCAGGATCCTGAGGGCAAAACCTTTTGGATTGCCCATGGATACTGAAGAGAAGATGATTCATATGTATGAGAGCAGAAACTTAAAACAGCAGTTGTCATGGGACATTTCCAGGATATCTCAAACTACATCTGTTTATTGGCCATTCTAGTGAAAAGGGAGAGCTCAGGCCTGGGGAGAAGAAGGTCTGCAGAGCTTGTAGCCATATGCCTACTTACTGCTCTTCAAAAAAGATGGCCTCATCCATCCTTTCCTATTTGGAATAGGAACATTTGGAATGTCCCGTGGCACCACGGTCCTCAGGATCCCGATGCCCTTCCCAGCGCTGCCCCCACCCTGCCCATGGCCCGTGACGCCATGTGAGCCCCGAGCCACCAGCGTGTGCCCCAGCAGCATCGCTGCCCAGCTGCCCACACACTCCTGCCAGCAGGCCATGGCTCAGCCCCAGCCCCAGGGAGGGCCCAGCACCCTGGGACAGGCTGTCCGTGGCTGGGACAGTGGGATGGGGTCTGCTGCCCCACTGCACCCCAGCACATCAAACAGCATCCAAAACCAGGATAAATGACACAGCCCAGCACCTCTCCAGGGCTGCTTAGTAGGAGTTTATCTTCAACCTGTGTCCTCTAATTTCTGCCTATGAATAGAGATATGATCCCTAGTCTAGTTGTGCTCTGCTGGTATCTTACAGATAGGTCCTGGGACAATATTTTGAAATTTTTTGCTGCATTAACATGATTTTCAGTTATTGATTTTTAGTTTACTTTCAACTGGGCAAAAATAGTGGTAAGGAATTAAAACTTTAAGAAATACTTTTATAACTAGAGCCATAATTTGTAGGCATGAGGAATTGGTTCATGGCTTGCTGCTCAGCTCGAAATGGTGCAGGAGTGAAAAGAGCTCTCTGCCAGGCTTCTTTAGTGCAAAACCAGAAAAAGAGTTACTGAATAAAGGATCTCGTTGAGAAACTGAAATGCATTTTAGCTGGTATCTGACTGGCTGGAGTTGAAGTTCCTTTTCCCCAGAGGTAATCCTGTTGGTATCACATCTGAATTTTAGGGACTGAAATTTTAGGCACCCAGGAGATCTGGGTACTACTAAGTAGTACCATTAAGAGATGGCAGAATCAAGCATCCATATGCATAATAAACCATCTGCATCTCACCAGTGTGAAAAACTCCACAGACAGGATTTATTTTCCTTAGTCTTTCTTATTATTTATACCTACCCCCTTATTCATTGTAGAATTCCCAAAAAAAAAAGGTCTACAGTTTTCCAGAAAATTAGCAAGGACTACTGCTGGCTTTTAAAATATGAGTAGCAGGTGTTATTGTGTTATAATCACATAATAACTTAGGCTGGAAGGGACCTCTGAGGGTCAGCCCCAAGGCAGGGCTAACTCCAAAGTCAGCCAAAAGCTAAGATGAAGAAGATGTAGCAGTCTCCATTTCTCATGTGAGTGGCCAGAACACAGCAGGTGGTGGGGATACAGTCTAGCCTTCCTCACATCTCTTGGGCTGCTGAGATCACAACTGTAGCCAAAAGAGAAGGAAAAAGGGAGACAATTAAGCTCCTGTTTCTCCTGGCCATATTCTGAAGGGATTGCTTGCTTCACCTGTGTGCTGTGTGGACTGCAGGCATTTCAGATGTGCTCTGAGAACGTCTCCCAGACCAGTGCAACAGCCTTGGGCAGGGGCTCCCAATTCCATCCCTCCCAGTCCTAAGTTAGATGCAGCACCAGGCGCAGGCAGCACGGCTTAGCCCTGCCAACAAGAAATACATGTGCATATGCCAAGAATAGGAGCGACAGATATCAATGGAAAGTCTGTGACAAAAGCAAGAGTGCCTACAGGGTTTAAGCAAATCCAAGCTCTGTTAGCAGCTGCGCAGAAATTCACAGGATTATATTTTTGTACATTGGCACTTACATGTGACCTAAATTTCACCTGGAACGGTGTCCTTTTCTGGTGTCTGCAGTGCCATATTGTTACTGGTTGTTAGAGCACAGCCCTGTGTTTATGCAGGTTTGTCTCTGCAGGTCGTTAGCCACACTTGATCACTGCACTTTCCCTTCCAAATTCTATTATCAAATTATAATTTACAGAATAAGTTCCTGACCTAATATATGTGGAATCACTTTTGTGAATGACGACAAAAAAAGACTGCTTTTTCTTATAATTGTTAAATTGCTTGAGATTATGTTCTTCACTTCTCTTAATTATTTTATCGTTGCAAAAAAAAAACCCAAAAAAAGTCAGTTTTTATTTAACCACTAGTTAAAGTCTTTTAAATTGCTTCTGCAAAGGAACTGTGTACTGCTTTCTATACCTCTAGCACCTGATTTGTGTGCCCAGAACACATGCTTCATTAGCCCCTTTCACAAGCTAAGCATCTGCTGCTCCAAATGTAATGCAAATCACTTTTTAATGGTCACATTGACTAGATAGGAAATGCTTTTGTTGGAGCTATGACTTGTAGTTAATTAAGCCAATTAGCATGTGATATAAGCGCTTCTGCAAAGACAAAGCTCAAGAATAGCTCTCGAAAAAAGGTGGAAGACTTTCATGCAGATAGAAATGCTACAGAAGAGAAAGGGAATGAAGCAAGAGGAAGTTTAAAAATAAATTCTAAATGTATTCACTATTTTATCTAGTTTACAGCAGTCTCAGCTGATCTTCTATGAGAAACATATTTGTGGGGCTGAGAATCTACTTACTATGTCCGTGTAAGGAGATAAAAACAGACTTTTTACTCAGCAGAGATGATGTGCAATAACATTTCTGCTGAGATCTTGCTTATATCATGAAATTATCTGATTCATCAACTACACTTTTGACATCCTTCCAAAAGAAAACTTTTCTGCTTAACACCATAAGGGAGTCTCAGTTTGGCTGTGAGGATAAGGACTGTCCTTTCTTCAAAGTAACAACGACAAAGTCTCCTGAGCCTTTAAAATGGAAATGTGTCCCATTCCTTCTAACACTGTTTCGCAAAGTAATGGGTAACAGTGAGATATTTTATAATTTAACCACTCTAGAAATATGCAGTTTGTACACGAAGTCTTAGGAATAAGTTGTATTGGTCTCAGATATTGTACTAAATTGGGTCCATGTATGATTTGAAACATGCAATGACCAAGAGGTGTAAGTTATGATACATTCTTTTCAGTGTGCATGATACCTGGGTTTCATTTCCTGGGAATTTTCAATGCTTTTGAGAAACCTGCTTTTGCTCAATGTAAAATAACAAATCTTTTGCAGTCTTTCCTAAAACAGTTTGAACCTTGTTATTGTTTTGCCAGTTGCTTCTTCTTTTATATCCTGGAATGAAACATCATTCTCAAACAAAGAAAAATCTGATTCTGTCAGATAAAGTAGAAGTTCATTAGGATGCTAAACTACTTAATTGCTATTAGTAGTTAATTTTTATGCCCTTCTAATTAAATTAATAATAGAAAAAGTGTTAAATCAGCTGGCAGGATTTTGAACAAAAGAAATGAGCTTTTTTGCCTACATTGTATTCTTATGCTTGCATTGAAAATTTGCTAACTTCTGTTGCAAAATTTCAAACTAGAAAATTGATGGCTATCCAGTGTTCCCCTCCATGTAATTTTGTTGCATGCTTCCTCTGTTTTTCCCCTCTTTTTCTTCTTTCCACCCTGAATACTGTTTAGCTTAAATTAATCATAAGCTCGCAATTGGCTTTATGAGACTGGACCTGACAGTCCCCAACTGATGTAGAATTTCATACAGATACAAATGATTAATTGTGTGACAGAAATCTTTTGCAAGAGGAAAGCTTGGACAATTCTAGTTGTTCAGTCTTCATCTAAAAATGAAATAGACTCTGCTCTAGTTCTGTCACATACATAAAGGTACCTTGCAAAGGCACTCCCTTCTCAACTATGTTCCGTAGTTGCGCCACAGTTTCCTTTGTGTTTTTTCTTGTGAAGGTGTTAGAATGGCCATCATCATTTGATCCATAATTCTACAGTGCTCAGCAGCAATGGCTAAAAGAGTTTCTGTTCCTCACCCTTTGGGTTTAGGAAGGCGGTGTTTTGATTTCTCTAAAAGTAAGTAAAGAGTTGTTTGGGTTTTTTTTAAGAACATGTCCTAATCAAAGAGGTTATAGTGAAGATGCAAGTCCTCTTGAAAACTTCTATATGTTTTTTATAGAACAGTTAATTTGCTTTCCTCATAGAACTATCCTTGATCTTATCATTCAGTTCTGCAAAAATCAAAATACTCTTGACTTACATTGACTTGAATAAAATGGAGGGGACTCACTGCACTACAGAATTGTGACCAGTATTTAGTAAATCACTGTTGGTCTCTCAAACTTTGCCTATAGACACAGTTAAATTGTATTTACATGTGTTAAATTCAGTAGCTGAAAAGATTCTCTTCATCAGTGCAATTTATTGACGTTCTAAGGTACTTTCTATTACCAAGCCATCTACTAGATAAAGACTTTTCATTTTTAGAAAGTCTACAAAATACTAAACTGAACCTCTGTTCTTCACTGAAGGATCACACGGTGCAATTTAGTTTGGGTATTTTACTCATGGTGCAATACTGCTTGCAAATCAGGATGCTAAAAAATACCATACTTGTAGTTGTTATGTTACCTATTGACGATGCTACTGTACAAGAAAAGATGTTTGAGCATTCTAATGCAATACAGGAAATTACATTAGGAAAAATAATTACTTAATTTTACTATCACCTTCAATTAGAAACACACTTATATGATTAAGGAGAAAGACAGTCTGGAAGAAAACATTTCAACCTGCTGAGTAGGAAATTAAAATCAGCACAATGTAGAAATCACCAGCAAAATAGTTCATCATATTCAAAGCTAGTAACTTTTTATAACACTCTTGCACATCCACAGTTGAATTTTTGTGCCAGCCATTCCCATAGTACAGCGGCTGCACATCCAGCTGAGACATGCCCTAGGATTTGTGTTGGGCAGCAGTAGGGAGTAGATGTGGACCATCCCTATGAAGTCACTGCTGCTGGTTTCCTCCCTGCACCTCTCTGACCCTGCATTCCTGCAAGAGGCTGAGCAAAAAGTGGCTCATGGAGGTGACAAAGGTGATCAGCCAGCCAGAAGGGGTTCAGAGATTACGTGAGTCATGACATGTATTTATGCTCGGGAACTGGGTGCTCTGACAGTTCAGCACACCCAGCACCTGCTGGTTTTGCAAAAAATTGGATGACTCTTTTGCACAGCAGACCTTACATAAACAACTATGTGCTGTTAAAATGTTGGCTCTCCTTCCATATTGACTGGCTTTAGAGACTAAAGGTTGTGTTAAACAAATGTTTTATTCCACTGTGGCTTACACCACTATGATATCTTTACTTCCAGATGTCCGTGTTTTCTAAAGCTTCCTATTTGCCATTAATCTTTCTCTTACAGGCTTTCCAGAAGAGAAGGTTTGAGTCAACCTGAAATGTGGACATAATAGGATAACTGAAGCCATTTGACTGTTCATACCAGAAAAGAATCTGTATTTTGTATGTAGCAACACTTAAGGACCGGGAAAGGATCTAATATTCCGCTCAAGCCTACCTATCTTATCTATGCAGAGGCTGAGATGGACTGTTTTCATGCTGATTGAGAAGTCTGAATGTGACAATTACTCAGATTAAGATTTAGGAATATGACAGAGGAAATTTTAATGGCATTTTTCAGCACACTGGCAACAGCTCTCATCCCAGAAGAGAAATGCTTCAGATCAAATTAAAGATTAGTGCTTAATAAAGAATTCTCTTTCCAAAGGAACTGGATAGACTATTGGATGTGCTGACTGCAGAATCACAGAATGGACCATAATAACACACAGCAGTTTGGTTTTAAAAAATCAAACAATCACAGGAAGACTGCTTTTGATTTGGGCATGCATTTACAGTAAAAGTTTGAAGTTCCTCATAGAAGCCTTTTGGTGTATCACAGACTATATTTCATTCTAAACTGTCAAGTGATAAAAATGGTTTCACTATTCTGCAATCTTGTGCCTTCTGTCAAGAGTATTTTATAACTTTGTTCATTTCAGTTTCCATGAGTCTTGAATTTGTGAGTTCTCTCTCACTTCTGAGTCAGGAAGGACTGCCAGCTGTGACTGATGTGTAATTACCAACTCCACCTTAGTGATTGAACTGCTAAAAGTCAGTAGACTAATTAGAGTTTCTTTCTAAGTGCCCAGTGACCTACATGTAAAGAATTCTATACAGGGTAGGAGCCTGAGACTTGGGAAGTGAAAACTTTGAAAGTGGTAAGTTGGAGGAAAATAATTATCAAAATTTTTATGCTCTTACATGCAAACAGTGCAGAGAAACCAAGTGACCAGAAGGTGAGAAAGTGTGTTGAAGCCACTGAGCAAGATGTTGTTCTGCTGTTCAAGAACGGTAGCTCTAGATAATTCATCAGCAGATGAGATGTTCAGATATGTACATGCACACCGAAGTTTGGTAATGATATTATCTAGCTAATGAATCTTTGTAAGCAGTTTAGCTGTGACTAGATGCCCAGAAAGATAGTGTGATCAGGTCACAGATGGTTGTTTTCTTAGTCTTTATTGGTGTTCATCACTGAGCACACCTCACACCAGGAAGTGTGATAACACCGTTCCTAGCTATTGTCAACTAATTGGTTTAGATTAGATTTCTACCTTGAGGAACTTTCCACTTAGGTAGATTCTTAATTTAACTGAAAATGCACATTAAAACCTCTGGGACCAGGCACAAAATGGTAGATATTAATTTTAAATGATCATTTAAGGTCACAATTTTGAGTTAATTAAAAAAGAAAAACTAAGAGAGGGAATCTGAAATAACAGTCATCACATGGTTGCAAGTGATTGTTAAAGCATGAGTGGTTGAGGAAATTAGTGTGACTTTCTTATGTGCTAAGCTGTGTCGCCTCACCTAACTTAAGTGGGATAGTAAAGAAATGCCATGGAGTAGGGGAATTTTAACTCAGAAGATGGAATTTTTATATACCAACAAACCCAGATGCAGTCTACTTCTGTTTTGTTTTTATTTTCCAGAAGATAGCCTGTAAAATGGTTTCACAAATTAAACTTATTTTTTGTTTTCTGGCAAGGTAGAGAGGTTTGGCTGTGGGCTGAGAAACTCTGTGCTTCCATTTCTGCTCCTGCAGAGTCATATGATAGACATTAGAATATTTTTAAGGCCAGACTGGAGTGTGAAATCATCTCTGGAGAAGATCACAAGGGAAACTTTCTCTTTTTGTATAAATGTATATATCCCAAACAAAGGAGTGTGAATGCCTTGCTAACATTCTACCACTGGTATACAGATGTTGCAAATCATGTTTATATTCATGAATATTCATTGTCTAAACAGTAGCAGGCATGAGAAAGTCTGAATGGGAAGCTTAATAGGAACAGTCTTGCTTATTATTATTATTTATTATTTTTAAAGTGATTTAATTTTAAAAGTGACTTAAAATTCTCTTTAAAAAAATCCTTGGTAACTATAAACACTTGTATTATGGGGCATTTTATTATTGGATATTACTGAGATTTTTTCCTGATCTAAGTGCAGACTATCAATCTAAAGTAACGGCAGTGTCTTAGAGCAGTGTTTTTGCACTAACTTCTACAGTGTTTCATGGAAAGCCCTGAAGGATCGTGACTCATATCCTGAAAGAAAGAGGCAATAACAATCTGTCTTGGTTTAAGACAATTTGAAGAGGTGGACATTCTAAAACGAGTTACCTCCCCTTAGTTCCAGCCAATCCTGTTCCACCAATGAGGAACAGATACCAGCAGATAAAAGTGAAAAAAAAAAAAAACAACCCCACAACCAGACAGTTTACTAACAAGCAAAACTGCAACAGGCAAAAATTGAAAGTAAATAATATCTAGATACAAAATTGCTAAATCTCAGGAACTGCCTGAGACACCCAAATGGTTGGGGTACTGCCCCCTCCCGAGATGGCGGCTCCCGCTGCCGGCCGCACGCAGGGAGACAAAGGGAAAATGGCGGCTGGCCCTACCCACAAAATGGCGGCCCCCATGGGCGACTGCATGGCTTGAAAGGCAGAGGGAAAATGGCGTCAGCTCTCTACCCCAGGATGGCGGCTGTCGCAGGCAATTACCTCCCTTCCCTGTACCTCTCACATGCCCTGTGTGTGCCCAGTCTGTGGGAAGAAAAGTGTCCTGCAGAAACGCTCCTTTTTCCACTGAAGTCTCCTTGCACGTTCTTTAAAGGAAATGTTCCTTACCTTTTCCCTGCTGTGATTATTTTCTTTTTTCAGAAAACAAAACCAAGCCAAACAAACTCACAGGTACACAAGGATACTTTGGGTGCAGCATGGAATCATCTCAGGGATGCAGTTCTGCCCTGGGTGCCATTTACTAGCTCTTTAGAGGTGTTGCATATTTGAAATCTCCTTTGGCATCCTACAATAATCTACAACAAGTGCCCTTGTTGTAATCCTTTGAGGATTTTTTTATACTGCATGAAACAGGGTGGAGTTAATGCACAGATGAAGGACTAACCTGCAATTAAGTTGTAGAATCATTCATGAACCTTAATCTCTTAGCCATGCGAGAGTTTCGGGATTTAGAAACAAATTGTTTTCTCTCTCTTCCTTCCTCTTCCTTGATTTTTGTTTTTATCACTTAAAAAGGGAATAGGAACATGTAGAAGAATAAAGCTGCAAAATGGGAATGTAAAGGCAACATCAATTCATTAAAATATGTTGTCCTGAACAGAATGTTACTAAATTTATTTTATTTAGTGGGGCTCTACTAATGCCAAATGACTTTTTTCAGGCCTTGCATGACATAAAATGTGCCTGGAAGAGAAGCGGCATGTCAGATGTTTTAATCTTGAATCTATTGAGGTGTCCTAGGCAAATATCACAGTCCCAGCTACTGAATCTCACTCAGCAATGGGTGCTGTTTTACCTTTTGGGAAAGGATATAAATAACCTTACTAACTTGACAAGGAAAAAGAAAGGTAGCCTGGAAAAGTCTTCTGTTCCAGAAAGAGAGTGAAATGGTAGCACTGTTTATATTGACTAAGATATTCCCATCTTCTAAATCATCTGTCATTTCAGATTTTGAAAAGAGTCTGAAAGTTGCAACAAAACATATCTGAGTGCAAGCCATGGATCTTGTTCTTGGTGTCATAATTTTGATACAATTTTCTTTCTGTGATAATATTGGGAAGTGAGAATGAGAGTTGTATGGAGAATCTATGGTTGCTGATAAGCTGTTGGTAGCATTTTGCACAGAGAAATACTTTCTAGCATGCTTCTATACCTTAGTGCATGCTAAATCTTGGAATTTATCATTTAGAAATTAATAATGAAGTTTTTTTCACAAAATGAAATTACAGATAGTATGTTTTATTCAATATGCACAATTTTCGTCTGGGTAAACAACAGATGTGGCCAAACACCTGGAGTTACACTGGACAGCATTTCAGCTGAAATGTTCCAACACTATTATAAATCTGTGAAAGAGGCACGCCCTCTTTGATAGACAGTGTTTTTTCTAGACTCAAGTGGTTTATTGTGCAGCTGGTTATCTGAAACCTTCCCAAAGTAGTCCAAGCTAACATTGTAGAAAAAGTATTCTATGTTTTCTCCATGAAATACTTACATTTGTTGCAGTGCTGTGCTTTTGCTAAACCTTGTATGACTATAGCAGTGCACAGGAAGCAGAGGTCACCACCCATCAAGCTCCACCTGCCTCCACACTTCAGCTGGGAGGTGGGCTGGACACCAATTCACATAACATTGGCTCAAATTGATCTGAAACTCTGAAGGAGTACTAGTCAGCAAATGGCTGCATATGGTGGGAGGAACACTGTAAATGCTGCAGCAATAATTGACTTCTGGGAAAAGAATACAAACATTAAAGTGTTTGTAATTAATAACCATTTCAAGATGCTTGCCATGAATTGGAAACCTTTTTGCAAACTGTCCTGCTTAACCAATCATCCTATACTAGTCCCTGTAATTTGTCCAGTGCCTCTGAGAGGAATTGCAAAATGTCTGATCCATGTCCTTTAAAAGACATTAATAATAAAGTGAAATCCAAATGTGTTCATTTTAGCTCTGAAGTAAAGCTCAAGCTCCATGCTGAGCACAATTACAAATAATGTATGAACTACCATGATGCTAACTACAGATGTCCAGCTGGTGAAAAAGAGGATAAGCTATGTTTGCAAGCACATATGCTTACGAAGTTTAAAATGTATGACTTATCTTAATGTATTTTGCCTTCCTAACAGTGCACAACTTCTTGCTGATACCACAGTGTACTCAGCTACAATTAGGTGTTTTTATGGATAGTCTGTAGAAGGAATGTTCTCAGACTAAGGACAACAGTATCCATAGGACTTTAATATATCTACAAAATATAGAGTAAACTGATTTTGTTTAAAAGGGGGAAGTCAATAATTCAGATGCAATAGCCATGAAAATGTTGCTAACACAAAGTTGTCTAAGTGTTAAGTTTTCTGAAAATACTGGAGTGAAGCATTTTGTATGTAGTCTCTTGTAATTCTTTGATTGAAGAGGCTTCTCCATTTGTTTTTTAAATTAGCATAAGATGAAAGAAGAGTTTTAAGCAAAAGTCAAGGTGTTGCTTCATCTCATAAAGATGACAAAATTGCAAATGCAGCTGAAATTTTATCCATAGGTTATGCTGTGTTCTGAGACTGGTGCAGAAGCACAGCAGTCAGGCTGAAGAAGAGGGAGAGACCAAGCATGTGTCAGTGAGGAGCCTTGAGGGAGCAGTTGCAGAGACACAGATTAAATTTGAGATGTGAAGCCACAGCTAATTTACAAAAGATATTTTAAAAATGGTTTGTGAGTAAAGTGTTTTATCAAAGGCAGTGCCTGTTTTGTATCTATTTTATGGCTGAGAACGGAGGGGTGCAAAACCTAATGACTGATAACAGTTTTGTTCCACTGTCTCTTAACTTCTGTTTTCAGGGTCCTTTTTTTTTTTGCCATTTCAGTAACCCCAAATTGTACCTCACTGGAACATTCCTTTAAATGAAGGTAAAGCTGGATCAGCACAGTCTGTTAACCATCAGTTTAGACTTGTAGAAATAGCTGGTGGTATGTCTCCTAAAATAAGGAGGGTGTGTCTGTTTTTCCACTGAAATACCCTGGCTGGATACCTACTGTATGCACATGGCATCTCCACTCAGATGTTCTGTACATAGTGGGTTGTACTACACACTCATTTGCTGACAGGATAGACAGGAGGAGACATAATTCCTGGATGGGAACTAAAGAAAAACTGGACAGGCTAAAGGAGAAGTGAATGGGATGGGGCTTAGGGATATGACAAACATCCATTCTAGCCACAAGTGCTTTAGGGTCCTGGTATTATTATTTCTTCTCTGCCTCTTTGGGGTTTTATTAGGGTCAGGTGGAGCCGGAGGAAACCCCATACAGTGCAGGTACAATACAGCAACTTTGCCAATAAGACAGAAGTCTTGCCTGAGGCCAAAGCAAGCAGGAATAGACATAGACATCTGCTTAACAATTTGAAAAAATTAATAGTTCATTGCATTTTCTGACTGAAGAAAACTGGGGCTCTTTTTTGACTGAAGAAAACGAGCCTGCATCTCTCTCCAAAGTCCTCACAAAGTTGTCTTTTAGAACTCTTTTGAGGATTGTAGCACTGAAAGGGATGATGTGGTCCAGCTGTTGTAAACAATAATTAAAAAAACATAATGATAATTAATCCAATGGGACAAATGCAGTAGAATGCCACAGAAATTAAATTACTCAGTCTGATAAAATTAGTATTATAAAATATTATAGAACTCATTTCCAAAGATATCTAAATTCAGTCTAAATAACTTAATGGAGAAATATGTCCATTCTGTTAAAGGTGCATGCTAGTTCTACACTGACTGTAACAAGATTTCTCTATAAAGAGAGAAAAAGATTAATTCACATTTAAAATGATCTTTCATCCTTATGACAGCTCTTGTAACTGCTTAAAATTTCCTTTTGTTTCACCCTTTCTCCCCAAACTAGACACTATTAATATATTTTGCATTCATTTACTATGCATTCCCTCTGGTCCATATATACATTATAATATTTGCAGGCAGAACATTCTATTTAACTAGTAATCTAAAGTTTCACAGCTCACCAAGAAAACTAAAGGGGTCTGAGTGGTGGAGATTAAAATGAAGAAGAAATTCCAGCACTGTAAATTGTAAAACTTTACACCTTACAGCTGCCAGCTGTAATCCACAAGGAGACAGTATTCTTAAGCTCCCAGGAACTTAGACTGGGCCATTTTTTAGCAAATACTTTTGTTGTTCCTTCAGAAAGGGAAGAAAAGGGAAAACAGAAGTCCCAAACCCCAGCAGAACCCTTACATACAGAGTACACAGCATTCATGAGGAGTTATTTTGTCCTTGAGTATGAAAGGATTGTGGTTATTTGATAAGATCTGTTAAGATTACACTTTTCTTGTTATTGCAGTTGAAATATAACAGCTGATATGTTACACAGGCTAAGTCTTACTAAGCCTGAGAGGATTTTCACAATGTAACATTTACATAAGATAAGGACATGGTGGTTTCTAGTTCTTTTTAACTGAAATACCTTCATCGTACTATTACCATGTTATTTCTATCTTAAACCAGCTTTTACCATAAGATTAAATGTATTTTTTTGAAATCCATAACAAGGCGTATTTTAATAATCCCTTTTCTTAAATAACTGTAATAAATTAGCATCAGACAAAATTCATGATGTAGTTAAGATTCCTGAAGTTACAGCTAACTTACAGGAGTAAGGCAATACATTCAGCACTGAGGGGTGCTGGGCAGCACATTGCTGTGCTGAGACCTTCAAAAAGAAAAACCACATCTTCTTCTGAGTAAATGAGAGGCCCAACAATTACCTCTTTTTTCCTCTAACAAAAGAAGGAGCAATGGAAAACTATTTTGGGCAGGTGCAGGGAAGCCTGAATTTAAGAAGTGTGGCAAGGCAAGGGAAAGAAGGGGAAGACACAGGACAGCTCTATATATCTGTTTATCATATTTTGTCTGCCTGTGTCTTTGTGGTGAGAGAGAGAAAAAGGGAAGAAAGAGGCATAAGAAATACCAAAGAATCAGTCAAAGGCCAAATCTCAAGATGAAATAGTCACAAATGCAGACCTCAGAGGGAATACTGGAAGACAAAAGAGAAAAACACCTTCTGAGCAAAACTGAGTGATAGTGTGTTCCTTGCTAGTGGCTATAGCTTATAAAGAAATATCTGGATCCAGAATGAATCCTGGTGCAAATATCCCAGAGAAGTCTCTATAAGATCTAGATACCCAAGGCAAGCAAAATAACCTAGTGCTGTAACCCTTACAGTTCATTAGTTATTGGAAAAAAGAAATGTAATCTTGAGAACACTAAATAAGTGCATTAGAGAAGAAAGGGGCTTAGTAATCTCTGTGTTCACGAGTTTTAAATAGTGGTTATTTTTTCAAGTACTTCTTGATTGTACCTTTAAATTGCACCTTTGTTGTCAGCTGATCTTGATTTTGTCTGAGGTTTCTTCCATGTCCATTTCTATGAAACATACTTTTTGATTGGTACTATAAAGCGCTTCTGCAAAATGAAATAGAAAACAAATACCTTGTGTTATGGAAGAGCTCCATGACTTAGTTTGCTTTAATTCAGATTCACATGGGTAGGTTTAGTGCTAGTTGAGTCTGTGAGCAGAATTAGAGATACTTCCTTAAACCATACTTAGAAGATTATCATCTCTTCCTCTGTCATTTTCAATGCAGCCGTCACTTTATCACTTCTCTTCCAGTTAGAAAAGGGAGGCAAGATTCATATGGAAATCTATTGCTATTCTGCGGTTCTTTTGGTCTGAAGTAAGCCACAGGAAAATGGAAGTAGTAAACATGAGAGAAAATGGTGTCCTATGCTTTTGTTAAGCTGCATTTACTTGGTTTGACCCATGAATAAGCGCATGAAATCTAAGATCCAAAGGAAACTTGTCTATATAATTCTGAAGTTTTCTTTTTGGTCCTGAAATCCTATGAATCCAAGTCCCTTCATGGCACTTTGGAGACAGGTCATTAAAAAGAAAAACCCTTTTCACTGGGCGTGGAAGGAGCCTTTTCCCTCTTAGCAGTCCATATGGCGTGCCTATAAAAAAGGTGACTCCACCACCAGGAAGCCTGACTGCAAAGAGCCAGCATTTAGTAAAAACATTTTCCTTGTAGGCAGTGGATGAACCTGCAAGAAATGTTCTAATGCTGGAATACAATCCTTTCCAGAAGTCAGATTTTTACACAAATTTCCCATCAGTATCACTCTAAGAGAAGGCACGCTGCATTTAGTGTGAGCCCTAAAAAGCATGAACCAAAGTATAATTTGAATATCATGTCAAAACCAGCTACTCAGTGAGGAATTATCTCCTGGCAGTAGTAAAGAGAAATGTAAGAGAGACACAGATTTCAAAAGACTTCAGGATAGTTATGCTTTTCACATTTTAATCCTTTCTGACACAACAGAGCTACCTTCCCTGCCATCACTTTTCATCATTGAGTTTCTATGGCAGGAAAACTGCATACATAAGAGCTCTTATCCTCTATCTGAAATCATAGATAAAGTGGCTTAAGTGGAATCTCTTAGACTATAAGTATTTTTCTACTTAAATATTGAGAAAAGATTCAGAGAATGCATCATTTTGAAATAATTTTGATAAGGAACTATAGATGTTTCTATAGTAAGCATTTTTAACATTTTTAACAAATTTCTGAGGGTTTGGGAGAATATGCTTTTTCTTAAAGTTTGCCAGGCTTACTAGTTCAGCAAGACCTGTTTAAAGTGTTGCTTTAATAAGTGATCACTTCTAGTCATCTGAGTAAAGTCATTATTTCTCCATTTATCTTTTCTCTGTCACATGCAAAATCCTATCCAAGTTTAAAAGGTTAATTTATTTATAGTTAATATTACTCTTGCTTGTTTTGGCTATTATTTACAGAGACTACATAGAGAACTTTTACACTATTGAGATTTATAGTGTGCAAAACTTATGTCAGTTGAGATACCTACAATATTTTGAGTGATGAAGAACTAGAAGGGGTGTGGTCAAGGAAAAGAGATTGATATGCTCTGCTTTATTCACCCAATACAATTTAAGGGATAATTTGCTCATGTAACAGGTTCTGTATATTTTTCAAATACAGCCTTATTCAAAATATTTTCAATTTGTCATTAACTGTGCTTCTCTCTCCTTTGTTTGATCCCCAAAAACTGTCATATTGCTGCACTTCAGAAGTGACCCTGTTAATAATTTTTCATCTTTTCATAGAAGGATGTAAAAATTGCTATATATACATTCTGAAGAAGTTCAGAGTGACATGCTGGAAAGCCAGGTGACTGGAAAGAATAGTTTCACAGCTGGCCCACTTTTATTAGCTTTTCCAGTATGTGAATATCTCTTACTTCATTCAAATGAAGCATGTTGTCATGCTAATTGCTTTTAATTTTCATTGCTAATGTTTAATTCTCACTGTTCATGTTTTTTCAATAGGTTTTCCAGGGTCATGCATTTTCTCTTTTTCAACAGCTTGTATCAGTCACCAGATAAACTTGCAGGTTACCACAATATTCTGGACATGAAAATAGCCTTAGTGCATTACTTTTTTCTAATGCTGCTAACCTGGCATGGGTAGTTTAAGAGAGTATATCTTTGAAAATAATTGTTCTTTTTTGACTTCTTTTCCTTTTCTCAACACCACAGTGATCTGTCAGGTTTATAACTGTATTGCACATGGACACTTCTCCCTCCTTGCTGTTTCATCATGTATCATTTCCAAATGCTCTGGAAGTGCTCAGTAAAGCTGAACAATATCACTTTTTTGAAGACTTATTGCATGCGAGTTCTAAAGCTGCACATATTTTCTATGGATGCTTGAGTGCTTTATCACCTCTTCCTCTCTTTTTCCTCTTATAGTTCACCTGTGGCCCAAAATATCTTATTCAATACATTTTGTTGGGGCTCATTACACTGACATTTGTATTTTTATGGAAGTTTTCTTTTGATGTTGACTGTGAGGTGAGTAGATTTCCTAATGAAATGTACATCAAAGAGTTTGGTCACTCTTTCATAGGTGTTCTTTGGAGAGAAATGAGGGAGAGACATCTTGAAAATTAAATTTAAATTACTCCTGAAAATGCATAAGCTGCAAACTGCTCATCTCAGTAAACGTTCTAGCCAATGGAAAAGGCCAGCTGGAAGAGAAAGCCAGGTTCAGCCCATGTGAGTGGGAAGATGGAAGGGGTTAGTCAGGCCCTTCCAGAGCCAAGAGCTTTAAGAGATTTTCGCACCCACTGTCATCACTCTTCCCTCTCCCCACTCCCTCCAGCTATCCTTGAGCTTGTTTTCCTTGAGCTCTTTTCAACCACTGCCACTTTTTTTTCTGGAGGAGCAGAAGCCAGAAAGCCTTAGCCACATTTGCCCCTTCTGGTCATGCTTGCTCTGCCTTGGCCCACCACCATGCACCATCACCTCTGTGCAGCACTGACCCCTCCACAGCTCTCCTGTGCTTCCAGCTGCCTTTCTTCAGTCTCCCCTTCCTCCCATTCTTTTTGCCCCACGCTGCATTTTCACCCAGCATCGTATTCTCATTGACACAAACTCTTCTTTACGTTTCCCCTGGCAAAATAAAGGATTCACTGAGTGAATAAAAATTATACCTGAATGCATGTCCATGAGAGACAGTGAGAGGATAAAAAGTAAAGAACAAGGAAAGCTACAAGAAGGCCTGATAGAAACAAAGGTACCCACTAAATCCTTTTCAGACTTCACTAAGCTAGTGTACAAGGGAAAAGGAGACATGGAAATAATTCAAACTGGGAAACAATAGGAGAAGAACCTTAATATGAGAGGAAAAATTCAGCATTTCATTGTCACAGACTGGGTTATAATACTACATGGAGGACTGAATCAGGACTTTACGTTGAAGGAACGTAAATTTAAAGGAATATTATTAAGGGCCTATGAATATAGGAAAAGGGAACATGATACGGTCATTATTCACCTGGAAGAATAATGTCTTTAATATTTTGCTATTAGACTCTGACCTAATATGTAACACATTACAGAAAAAAAATTAGTCATCTTATAATAATTCTAGATAAAGAAATTCAATAGCATTTTTTGTAGGGATGTAAATATTATAGGTGAAATATAACTTTAAAAGGAAAGTAGAGAAATGGGCAGATGATTTAGATCCAGTTTTTGCTTTATAGATAATTGTATTGATTACTCAATTGCAAGTGACATGCCTGATTATTTTGTTACATTAAACAGTAAGTGCTTCATAAATCTAGGGAGTGAATCATGGTAATGACAAACTTCCAAAATCATAGACTGGGAGACTTGCCAAATACTTGTAAAAGTTGCTTTTTTGTATATCTGCATTGAGTACTAAAAACCAGTTGTATCACACCTTGCAGCAAATAACTTCAGTGAAGAACTAGAAATACCTTTGTAGTAGGAAGTAGAAATACCTTTCTAGTATACCTTTCACACATGGAAATTAAAGCTTTTCCATTTTGAATCTGCTTAAATTAAAGTGGGCCGTTCCATATAAAAAGTTGGGCAGTCTGACTGTGCAGAACATCTGTAATAGAGAGGTCCAAATCTTGTGCCATGTTGATAATTGTGTTCAGTTTGATTTGCAGAATGTTGCCCTGGTAGTGATAACTACTCATCTTGGTTAAGTTATGCAACTGCTTCAGTCTGTTTGGCTCTCTTTTGGATCATATCTGAGTGGAGGCACTTAGTCTCCTCGCTTCCATGTGGACCTGGAGAGCCATTAGGAGATAGAGCTCTTGCTGAGGAAGAGGACCAAGCTGACACAGGCTGAGCTGTGGTTTTAAAACAAAGAGGTTTTGTTGCTTCGGGGTACAGACATACAATAAAAGCACTATTTGTAGTGACAGTAGCATCAGAACAAAGAAAGAAA
The DNA here is from genome assembly GCA_013400635.1 of Hypocryptadius cinnamomeus. Lineage (NCBI taxonomy): Eukaryota > Metazoa > Chordata > Aves > Passeriformes > Zosteropidae > Hypocryptadius > Hypocryptadius cinnamomeus. The sequence goes on along the minus strand of VYZP01016265.1, from coordinate 38,163 downwards.
TAATTGAAACCTCAGGTCATATGCTCATCTATCCTAACATCTGTAAAGGAATAGCCTTCTCTGAAATGCAGGTGGTCCACAAAGAGAGGCACATAAAATGCCTAAATCAAAATACAAGCTTCAGATAATGGCTGAAATAGGTCCCCAGAGGATCTCGCTTCCTCGAACCAACTCTGTACATGACAGCCTGTAAAAGAGAGGAAAGAAACACAGATAATTTTACAGTACTAGTTGTGAGAGCTGAGTGTCGCCAGCAGATGAGACTGCTTCAGACCTACTGTTGTTTTAGGAGAATCCAACACTAAAGGATGCTAGCAATGGCACAGATGAATCTTATAAAACACATTTAACGATTAAAGGTCTTGACACAAAGGTGAAGTAATTCCAGCTGTCCTGCTGGACCACATAAAAGTGATATATGATGTCTAACTAAGATATTCATACCAGGTGCAAGTGACAGATGCAACCAGCATGATGGCAGATCAAGAGTTCTTGTAAATCTCATCAGGAGAGGCCATTTATTAAGGGCTTCAGCATCGCCAGCTGTTTCATGTCAGCAGATCTGACTGAATTTCTCTGTTAACAGACCTTACAAAGTTTCTGTGATTATCCTAGTAGTTTTTCTAAATTTTTGGTTGTGGATGATGAGCTACAGGAAAGATAGTTGAAAAGTTCCTTGACACACAGACCATATTTCCACCCCCATTTTGGTTTCTATCTGGCTGTATTCAGACATTTCCTGAGGCAGGCCTTTTCCAGCTGAGCACAGATATTTTGAACAACAGCAGGAAAGTATATGTGGAACTGCTTTTTATGTCACTTTTCACATGCAATAGTGATCCCAAGAGCAAAAAGCTGAACTTAAATAAACTGCATGTATTGTCCTTTTCTGAACACGTGGAGAGTAGACTGAGGCATTAATTCACATCTTCCCCAGTGAAGTTACAGTACAATCTGTGAAAGCCATGGGTTGCATTAGTTGCCCTGTGTGACTCTGAAGTGACTTTCTCATAGTCCCTAGAGAATGAGTTCCCTCGGAGCTGGGCCTGACCTAGATATCCACTCCAGTGTCATTGCAGACATCTTAAGACATTACAAATTAATTATAATCCTGGCCAAATTAAGTGAAGCAACTGAGCTAGTATAAATTGAGCAGCTGGGGTGAAAAATTAGTTTCTCAAATGATATTCATGTTATTGTTATACCCATTATCTGATTATTACAGATGACACTATTTATATATAATGAAACAAATGTGCTTTTTCTCAGTGTTCATGCTTGTTCTGTGTTTTCAGTTAAAATCCCTAGTTATGGGAGTAACCATGAAGTGACAAGGGCTGACCTGGGGTCAGTACAGGCTGGGGGATGAGCAGATGGAGAACAGCCCTGCCCAAAAGGACTTGGGAGTGCTGGTGGATGAGAGGTTGGACATGACCCAGCAGTGTGCACTGGCAATGCAGAAATCAAACATATCCTGGGTTGCATCCAAAATGGTGTGGGCAGCAGGGCCAGGGAGAGGATTCTGCCCCTCTGCTCTGCTCTGCTCTGCTCTGCTCTGCTGTGGTGAGACCCCACCTGCAGGGCTGCATCCAGCTCTGGGGTCCCAGCATAGGAAGGACATGGACCTGTTGGAATGGATCCAGAGGCATCTAACGAGATGGTTATAGGGATGGAGCACCTCTCCTATGAGAGAAGGCTGACACAACTGGGGTTGTTCAGGCTGGAGAAGAGAAGGCTTTGGGGTGGCTTAATTGCAGCCTCTTAGTACCAGAAGGGAGCCTACAGGAAATATGGAGAGAGAATATTAACATGAGCCTGTAGTGACAGGACAAGGGGAAATGGCTTCAAACTGAAAGAGAGTAGCTTTAGATTAGATGTTAGGAAGAAATTCTTGAATGTGAGGGTAATGAGCCACTGGAACAGGTTGCCCAGAGAAGCTGTGGATGTCCCATCCCTGGAAGTGTTCAAAGCCATGTGGCATGGAGCCCATGGTAGCAGGATTGGAATGAGATGTTCTTTAAGATCACTTCCAACATGAGCTGTTCTGTGATACTACGATTCTGTGGGTCTATGATTCTATGACTCTATGCTGGATAGTGCAGATTGTCTGATGTGAGTGGAACAACTTGATACTGCAGTGATTCTGAAATGCCAGTACCAGCCATGGCTGGATTATGCCAGCTGCAGACCACCAGATTTCATGAGGCACAGGCCTGACATAGTAACTCTATAAGACTACCGCAGACAATTTCAAGGGCCCAGTGAAAACGACATAGCAAAGGATCAGAAAATGGGGCTTTGGAGGCAGAAAGGATAGACTCATTGGACCCCCTGAAAATCAGTTCTTTAGTGACACTGAAGTAGCTCCACTGACTGCTGAAAAATAAAGGTTATAAAACTAAGTTACATCTCTAAGGAATTGGTATTCTTATTTATTTGGAGTTTTTGAAGAAGAGTGAGCATAGTTTTTTATATATGTAAGGCTGTAACATGAAAAAATAATAAAATCAACGGAGGTGCAAAATGGGTCCATTATCTAGTGTTGTTCTAACCTCCTCCAGATTCGTGGTTCCTGACTAAGGATTTGTTTATAAGCTGGTGATACTTTGCTCTCAATGCTACTTCAGTATCTGATCTATTTAAATTAAAGTTAGCTTGCCTATCTCAACATTGTATTGCAGTCCTATACATGATGCCAGTGTAGATGTATACACCTTAGATCTCCAACATTCAGGTCAGTTATGGTTTGTCAAGAAACTGTTAGAAGAGAATTCACAGGGAAAGAACTGTCTTAAAAATTTCTTCTTTCATTTCTGTTTTTTCTTGCACAAAGGGTAGTCTTGTATTTTCAGTCTGCATAGCCTCAGGCAATTCACACAGTACAGAATAATACTATTCTATTGAGAAATGAATTACAGTGAGAGGTATTGGAGAGCTCTGTAACCTCAGAGAACACCAGAAAGTCAGTGTTTCACAGAGGTGTTGCAAAGCTCCCCTTCAGCCAGGTATTACAAAGTCATAGTAATACCTCTGTGAGGAAACCTACCTATTACTCACTGAATACCTACCCAGGATGTTCAGAAAGGACGCTGGCTTGGAATTATATCTACTGAAACCTTGAGAATGGATGCATGGAAAGCATGTCAAGATCCATTACCTGCATGTTTTCTAGCCATATTGGTAGCTGCCCTGCTAATGCACTAGCTTAAAGTCTCTTTGCTCTTCGGACACTTTGCCCTCCTTCCTTTTTTAGGGACTTGAACATCTTTACCTAGGGCTAAGGAGAGGATAGGTGTCTTACTGCACTGCTGTTAAGCAGTGGTTTTGTGAATCTCCTGACTTGGCCCAATTAGGAACAGTGTCATCAGGAAACCAAATGTGTGCTGAAAGCCTAACAGGAATTTGTAGACCTGTTAAGGAAACTACCCAGTCTGAGCGTTCACAAGACTCTCTGGCAGTCTGGGACTGAAGCCCCTCCACAGCTCCAATGAGCCCACAGGTGCCCCACACACCCCACTCACAGTCAGAGCAGGTTTCCTGAGCAGTTTAACCCCAGGTTTCCCATAGTAAAGTCTGAGATGTCTCATTCCATAAAGCCAGACATAAAGACATCCGAGATGTCTCATTCATAGCGCAGTAACACAAAAACAGCCTGGGCTGGTGCCTCCAAGGAGAAACCCCCAACAAAGGAACCCCTGGGCTTTTATACCTTCACAGTCTACCCAGGCAAAAGTCTTGCTCTTTTCCCTGAGTTCTCGGCTCCTGCTGTGTCTCCCAATGTCCATCCACCTGGCTGGCACCACCTACTTTGTGCCATTTGGTAACCAAAGGGTTGGCACTCCATGGCCTCTTGTCTTGTCCTCCCAGAGCTCAACCTGCATGTTAATCTGCAGCTTTAAAATAGAGCTGCCTGCACCAGATGTATTCCTCAACAGACCATGCCTTCAGGCTGACAGCTAAGGTGCTGCCACCAAAATTATCTCAAAATCAGCAAAACATCATTATGTGATCATCTGTGACTGCTGCAGACCCTGTGCAGCTTAGTGGGGAGCTGTTTCAGCCAGTTACATTCTAGGAAGGTCGATAACTTTGTATACCTCCCTTCTAGATGACTTGCAGCATTTCATTATTTCTGTACAGTGAAAGAGTGCCAGTACACCTTACCCTTGACAGATCTCTCTTGGATACTTTTTTATTTCTTATAACTAGTCTCTAGGGCACACCATAAATTTGCAGAGAATTATTCTATCTCTTTTTCATTTGTCTTTTCTTCCTTATCCCTGCCTTCCAAAGCCCTATGATTAGCATTTTGAATGCATTCTTTATACACCTTAGTTTGCACAGTACTGGCTTTAGCCTGCATTTCTTACTTGCAACCTTCTGAAGTCACACCAATGACAACCAATTCATTATATAATGAAATATAATAAATGAATAACACTCTTGTTTAATTGTCAGTCATTTTGGTTAGCATCATATAAAGGCTTAATCTGGTGATAAACTACTTCTGATTAATTCGTTGTCCCTACCCTTCATCCCCACCTTTAATTTTAGAGGGACTTCTACTGTAGAGTCTTCATGGAGAACTTCTTTGGACAAGTGTACAAATTGAGGTGTCTTGCAGTGATGAGGCCTTATTCTCAATTTTGCTCAGTCATACACTTTCCTCCCCTCTCTCTGTGGGCACCTGAGCTGGACTTATATTCTAAGCAATTATTTTTTGTATTAGATGCAAAATATCTGCCTAGTAATCACCTGCAGATGAAACTGGAAGGTCCCTGACCCCCTAGATTATTGTCTGTCGTCACCTACAGCCATTCCCTCTGTCAGAACTGCTAGATTCATTCCCTTTCCCAGCTCTCTGAGAATGCCACTGGGAGAACCAGTGACACTCTTCTCTCAACAGTCAGATTTGTGAGTATAGGAATACTTGGTAAAGTTTTTGTTTTATTGTAATTTTTTAAAGTATATTTTTAGAACTATCTCTGATCAAATCACCATAGTGCTCCTTGTCTTCAAAGCTCAAGTTTGTCTCTTACTGTCTATGCTAGTGCCAAGTCAGAGTGGCTGCAGTGGATAACAGAAGGGATGTGTTGAAGCAGCAGCTCACAAGCTTTTCTTGGTCCATAATGCAACCCTTAGCAGTCTTGTGCTCTGTCCTCTAACACTACTTGGGCCTGCACATGTCCATCTTCAAGCCCCAGAACAGACACTCAAACCGGTCTACCTGCTTATTTCCTTCACAGACTTATCCTGACTGGCATCTTTTGTGTCTCAGTGCACAGGAAGGTTACTCACATGGGAGAATGGCGCACAGACTCTAGCACCTCCTGTGAGAAGCTTGCAGCCCAGCTGAGGACAAAGTCCTGACAAGGGGCTCTCTGAAACAGACAGAAATGGAGAGCCCTTATTGAACGTACAAGTACCCTGAAGTGTCAGTTCACATCGTTACTCCATGCCAAAGACAGAAGGATCCTTTTTCTCCACCCTCTGTAACGGCCCAGGAGCCAAATACCCTCATTGAACAGACTGTCTCTCACTCTCCAGATGTTCGCCCACTCCTGGGCAGTGACATAGGAAAATGTTTCATGTAGCAGGAAGTTTAGCAGTTCCTGCACATTCCTGAAAGCTTTTAATGAGGCTGAGGCTCATTAAAACACACCCAGCTCTCACACCATGGGAACTGAAGTAAGGGCATAAAATACCAGATTAGTGTTACTGCAAGTGAGAGGATACACCAAGCTTGGTCTGGAAAACCAGGAAAATCATTCTGGCACCACAACATTTAAGAACTCTTCTGAAGCCCCACTTGGCTGCACAATCAGAAGAGAGAGAACTGTGATGGAGGCCATAAGTAGCAGTAATATATCAATGAGACAGCCTGGCTGTCTGTCCCTTCTTAAGCACAAAGCCTGATATTTCTTTATTCTCCCTCTTCCATCAAATCACTGCCACACCTTCAGCAGATGACCACTAAAGTCTGCAAATCTTTCACTGTGATCTGAGTCCATGGCCCTTCTTATCTGAAGTGATCACTCTCCTTTTGTTGTCTAGTCAACACGTGCAGAGAGCAGCATGGAAATCAAAGGGTTCTTTCAGATGCTGCTTCCTGGATGAAAATGTTCAGAATAGGGAAATCAGTTCACAGATCTTGTCCGGAGGATGGACTTCAAGGGAAGTGGATAAGCAGACTAAATTCTGTATTGACTAGGAGGTTCAAAGAGTCTACAAATGTAGACTTGTGTTATTTATAATCTGTTCCACACAGGATTGCCTCTTAGGCTTGCCCTGGACCTATCTCCATGACTCAGACAGAGGATCATGAATAAGGTGGGTTCTGCAATAAGGGAGAAATCTGAGAACTTTCACAGTAGCACATGATCTCTCTTTGTGATGAAAGGGCCAGGTTGGTGTACTGTACATTTCACTGAGAATGATCAGGTGTTCCCGGCACAAGAGGTTAATGATCAACTAAAACGGAAAATATTTGTAGTTTACTACCACCTTTTCCTGTCCTTCCTACAGTGCCTGCAATACCTCCTCCATGTGCTGATGGAGTACACCTCAGCTGTCTCCTTGTCTCCCTAGATGCTCACCATCCTGCCCCTACAAGAGCAGCTGAATATAGCATATTGCTGCAAGCCTGTCCAAACCAGGGGGTCCACGCTGCACTGATGGGGTGTGAAAGCATCCATTGCTTGAAAATCTCAAGCTGAAGCCCTAGATTTTATTAGGATTTAAAAGTTAAATTTTAGAGGCTGTGCATCCTTCATTCCTACATTTTTCTTCCTGCCCTGAAGCAGGACGAAAAGCCACTTATTAAGTCTTGTTTTCTTTCCAAACAAATCCTAGAGCTTTAAGCACACTTTTTATTTGTCATATTGCTTTAAATACTAAGATGAAAGGGGCTGTCTTTATGTTCCCTATATATCTTTCTGCAATTTGCCTAGCCCAAGCAGGAGTGCTAGTGTTTATATCCTCTATATTTCACATAGTACTCCCTCTGTGGCCAGAGGGTCTATGTATTGTTGTTATTTTTGGTTCAGCTTTCGGGGCTTGCACATTGCAAACAGCTTTTTTTTTTTTTTTTTTTGTTGGGGACACATAANTGGGTTTTTTTTTTTTTTTTTTGGTAAGGAGACAGTAAAAAACTTTGCATTTGTCAATGTCTGTGTCTCTTGACTCAGTGCACTTTTGGAAAGCCATCTCTTCTGGTATTCACACTATATCATCCTCCACCACAAGACAATTTAAAATAAGATATTCTCAGTCCTGCCAGCTTTCTCTAAACAAAACCTGTGAGTTGAGAATGAGCTCAGTATATGCATGACATGTATTGGTATAGTCACACCAATGGGAGGGGAGCAGTTAGGGTAATTTGGGATATCCTGAGAGACTTTGGGGAGAACTGTGGACCTCTCACTGGTCTTCCTTCAGGGATCTTAATTTTAATTCATTTCAGTAATGCACTTTCACCCTCAGACCATCAGCATTCACAGACACTAAATAAAGTACTGAAACAGAATGCCTGGGCAGCAGGCTTTCCTATTTCTGCAGCTGCCACAGAGAAATGGGATGAGAAGGCAAAAGCAAAGATTTATTCTCCATGAGGTGGTGGTCTGAGATGCATCTTCCTCTGGAACAGCCAATGCATGTCCTCTAGCAAAGGTACAGCAGGGGTTCTGACGAAGGAGAGAGCTGCTGGTTTTTGTATACAAAAAGCTGGCCCTGAACCTGATAAGGAGAAATGCGGTATTCTTATATCTTTAGCATGGCTAAAATCTCTATTTATTGTTGATATGAGTCAGTGAATGCACTGAAATGTACATCAGAATACACACCTTGGAAAAAATGACTAATTAGACACTGTTTTAAAAAGTGTCTAAATGAATAACAGAGTAACATGAAATTGTTATTTGGAAGTGTCCATATAATTTAAATGCCATATAAATATCACTAATGGTTTGAATCTTGTACAATGTTTCAGAAGCATTCACCTGCCTAGTTGTCTTTAACATCAGAGCCTATAAGGCATACAAATATATTTGCAATAGTTTTCAAAGGTCTCAAATGCCTATTAGCACTGAAAAGAGAACAATGGTTTGTGGTTTTGTTGTTGTGAACTTTTATTTACAGGCTGCCTATCTTTACCAAAAGTTTGTCCACTGGTTGCTGGCTTTTTTTTTTAAATGTTCAAGCACTTAGAACAGTTTTGTTTGTCCTCAGTGTAACTAATCTCACAGATGGATTATTAGGCTTGTAGAATTTGTTTACATTTATAAATATTTTCTCTCATGGCTGAGTTTGAGGGAGAAGTTTCTACTGAAACACTCCCTTTCTTTATAGAAAATGTACTTGTGTTTTGTTTGAAGGAGGCCACATGCCCTGGCTAGGCTGCCATGAACTGGTGTAAGACTGCACATACAGTACACAGTGTACTTTTTTTGGTAATTTTCTTCATCTCTCCCAGTCTCTGCTTCTTTTAGTCCCACAAACTTTAATAAACTGAAAGAGAAATCCTATGAAGGCTGGAGCTTTCAAACCAAAAATGCAGCACTTGAAATGAAATAGTATGATCTCATCCATCCCTAATTTTTAGTGCCTTTTCTATGCCCAGTAGACAACTTTACTTTTATAAAACTTGAGTCCTTGTCAGCCTTGAAAATACTATTTATTGACTTTGTCACTTGTATTTACTATAAGCTATTGCCTCTTGTATATGGCCATACACAATGAGTTTCCAAACAAAATATTAAGTATTTTTTATGTTGATCAAGAGATCTAATTCCAAAGTCAAATTATTCTCCAACTGTGCACATGTGAAGGAAAAGTTTTTCAATGTACTGTGGTACAGTTTTGTACTCCTATACATCTGACATAAGAATAATGTGCACTGGGCTTGATCCAACCGAGAGTGGCTTTTGTGTCTGTTGATCCTGGACATTTCCAGAGCCCCCCAGGATCTCTAGTCAAAAAGTCTATTTTTGATTCTAATGGGAGAAAAGTGCTTCCTTCTATGGCTGCAGACTGCCAAATTATGCATCCCATGCTGGCTTTTCCTGACTGGCACTGCAATAATAGCTGCAGTAAAGATTTTAGTCTTTACCGCTAAAGCCGGTTTGGCATGAAAGATTGATAAGCTGATGACTCAAAACTAAATGTAGTATTTCATAAGAGAACATAGGCAGAAAGAGCTGCTGACTGTTTTCCCCTTTTGCACAGTAAATGAACTAACTAGCCAAATCTGTTGTTAGGTATCTGTTAAAGGGCTTTTGTTTTCCCATAAATAACCCCTGCAAGTTTTGAAAATGAAATCAGCCATCACAAGCAGGCTTTTGAACATGCCATCAGGGCTGAATGCAGTCAGCATGCTCAAGAAATCATTTGTCATGATTCAATCAATGGGCCAGAGCAAAAATCTAAAGAAAGGCTGAAGGAGAATAAAACAGCATCAGGTTCCATGCATACAGCCACTGCAGAGAACGATTAATCCAGCAACAATTACATACTTATAGTATCCTGCATATTAAAGAAAAAATACTGAAATGGGAAGAGTATTTTATTTATCAAAATAAGCTGATAATAATATCATAGCTGCAGCCAGAGATGTAGGCAATAACAGGAAATTGCTGGACTGCCTCTGTTGATACCTTCCAGTACTGTGGATCCAAAACTGGAATAGATCCCTGGTTCACTGAAGTACTTAAACATGTGTTTCATTCCCAGTGAGTTCAAAGAGACTTAATCTTGTCCTTAAAGTACGCATCTGCTTAAATATTTAAACTGAATGAGGACCTATCTTGATCCCATTTTTATTGAAACATCCACTGACTTCCATAACTGCAGAATTAGATTCCTAAATAAGACTTGCAGAACTGTGGATCTGGGCTTTAGTCATTCTCCTGTTTTGCTCTAGGCATGTGTCCTGTGTAGAGGATATACATTCCATCAGGGGTATGCATTTATCCAGTCTTGGGATAGCTAATGGATCTCTTCTCTCTAGTGATCATTGACAGCCTGAAGTTGTGCTGGGGGGCTTTAGGTGGGATATTAGAGAAATGTTCTTCACTTGTTGGGCATTGGAACAGGCTCTCCAGGGCAGTTGCCACAGCACCAAGCCTGACAGAATTCAAGGACTGTTTCAACAATACTCTCAGGCACATGGTGTGACTTTTGGCGATGTCCTGTGCAGGGCCAGCAGTTGGACTCGATGATCCTTGTGGGTGCTTTCCAACTCAGCTTATTTTGTGAGTATCCTTACTAGAAATCTCAGCTGATTAGGATGGTAGAGCCTGACTCAGCAAAATACTTGAACATGACTGCACAAGGTGGATAATAAGATGACAGTTGGTGTGGTTCTAGGAATGCTCTGAATAATACCACAGTTCCCACTTGCTCCCAGTCCGTTTTCCCAGAGGCCAGATACAGCTGTGAGGACACAGTTGGGTGGCACAGACCACAAGGCTCATGGGGTTGCAGAGCCAAGGGGGCTCTGGTGTTTTGCAAAGGTTCAGAGCAGAGGCCCTGCTGCAGGGGCGGGCACGGTGGAAGCAGCGGTGAAAGTGTCATGCTCAGCACACGAGGTTTGATGGCTCTTCATGTAACCCCATTAAAGTCAATGAGAACGAAACACACACTTTGCTCTGCAGAGATGGGATTACTCATGCGCCTAAAATTAAACATGTGGTTAAGTGCTCTGCTGAACCAGGGCCAGAGAGATGGAAAATGAGCACTGCCAGTACTGATTCTCCCCCATCGTCTTTTCCACACAGCTGCCTCCTGACGCCTGCTGACTCTTTCGTAAATATGGACTGTAGCTATAGTACTGTATTAATTACTAAAAGAAACTGGGCCATATCCAAAGCCCTGGCCTCACTGAGGTCTTGGACAAAACTTCCATTAACACCAAGTTAAGATCATAAAAATGGGATTCTGTAGCATAAGAATGGAGTGGTTCCTAACACAATGGATGGAGATGAGGTTTCCTATCACAGAACCAAATTAGTGGGAAAGTACAACTACCAGATAAGTCTAGTGAAAAGGTAAATTTTCTGTTGGGAAATGTACATTAGAGAGCTTCTTCTTCAGTTTTTTTTTTTGTGTGAACTTAATCAGTTAACTTGTTAAATCTTTTAGCATAAATAACTCTTACAGTACCAGAGAAAATTACATATGTCTGTGCACAGCAGGTTTATTATAAACGCATTTGCTTATTTAGCAGGTGTGTTAATAATCATTAATTTGATCCAACATACAAAAGAATTGTGATTGCATCAAATTGTTTCTTTAGTTTTAAAACCAAAAATGCAAGCCAGAGTGGAATCTCTGTTTGAATCAGGGAAAATGTCATATGTGCGTGTTTGACATAAATGATTATTCATTTGACAAGCATCTGGAATTTATGTTACATAAATTTGGTAAGTCACCATATTCTTATATTTCCTCACCACTTTCAGAATGACATTCCAAGAGTTACATTCAATCTTCTTTTAGAATAGGCTATTCTTCCTCTATCGATGTAAGCATCCCATGAGAAAACGGTTGACGTAAAACACATCATACAAGAATATAAGTGATGCTACAGATATTAGAGCTTAATAAAATATGTGTTTTATTTGTGTATAAATTATAAAGCTGTGGCTTTTCTTATAAACATTGATGATAAGGCTTTGATGTGCATTTTATTATCTTTGGAAATGTTGGCATTTCTGATTGAAATAAGCACTGAAAAGTAGACAGGATGCAGAATTTTAGAAAATATTGTCTTCCCCTCTCACAGTGCAAAAAACTTAAAAATATTTTAAAATTGTTTACCATGTGGTTTGTTCTGTTAAATTAAATCAATATCAGAGTAAAGACCCAGGAATTCCAAGAATTTTTGCACAGGTCATTTAACTTATCTGTTCCTCTGCTTGTTACTGTGTTATCAGTGTATTACTGATAACTGCCTTTGAACCAATAAAGTAAAATAGAACTAGAATTGTAAAAAGCTTGATGGTATTAGATAAAAAACTGATAAATAAGAATAAATTATTATGTCAAAATATGTACTAAATACATGTAGTGTACTAAATATATGTACTAAATATAGTATGTACTAAATATATATATATATGCAGTAAACATAATATGTAGTAGACTCTACATCATAATTAATAATAATCAATAATAATTATAATAATGCAATGCACAACAATCCTTTAAAAACTTGGTGTCTTTCATTGCTGCCAGTAGATCTGGGTGTACAGTAGATCTGGTGTAGATCCAGCTACTTGCTTTTTAATGGAAAATGTGTGTTCCCAGGCTGGACACTTATCAGTGAGGCTTTGTTAGATACAGACTAACTCCAGAAAATGTAGAACAGGGTCTGCTATGCTCCAGAAGACCATAAAGCATCTACAACTATGCTTCAATATTTAACTACTTCTTTCTTGGTTCTCGCCTTGATAATCATCTTGGAAAACGCAAGCCAAGACAGTTGGTCTGTGTTGCTTTTTTTGTCTATCCTCACATATTAAATGCATAGATGTTAGGTCTGTGGTGTTTTAGGTGTAAGGCAGCAAATACAAATGTCATATAAACCAAAAAATAATTAATGTCCCTTCCCAAAAGGAAAAGAACTCAGCCTCCACAATGCCCGTATCTTGCAAGAGCCACTTGTCTTCAGTCACTGTTCCATATTTACACTTACTCA